>JASSUY010015133.1:0-14780 GCA_032466535.1 Forpus xanthops
TATGATGGACAGTGGCTTAGCAACTTCATCTGCCAGCTCCTTCAGGACCCGCGGATGAATTTCATCAGGTCCCATGGACTTTTATACATTCAGATTCCTAAGATGGTCTCGAACAGTGGGCCCAGGTTCTTCATTCTCACTGTTCCTGTGTCTGCCTTCCAAGACTTGGGTGGTATGGTCAGAACTTTTTCCAGTGAAAATTTAGGCAAAGAAGTCGTTAAGAACCTCAGCTTCCTCCAAATCCAGGGTAGCTAGTTCTCTCAGTAGCTTCTGAAGAGGGCGCATGTTGTCCCTAGTCTGTCTTTTATTTGCAATGTACCTATGGAATCCCTTCCTTTTACCTTAACATCCCTAGCCAAGTTTAATTCTAACTGAGCCTTAACTTTCCTAACCTGGTCCCTAGCTTCCTGCACAACATCCCTGTATTCTTCCCAGGCAACCTGTCCTTGCTTCCACTTTTTATGATTCTCTTTTTTCCTTTGAATTTTCCTCAGCAGCTCCTTGTCCATCCAATGAGATCTCCTGGCCCTCCTGCAGTACTTCCTTCTGGTAGGGATGTATCACTCCTGAGCTTGCAGCAGGTGATCCTTGAATATCAACCAACAGTCTTGGGCCCCCCTGCCCTCTACAGCTATATCCCATGGAATCTGACTGAGTGGGCTTCTGAAGAGGCCAAAGTCTGCCCTCTTGAAGTCCAGGGCAGCGAGCTTGCTGCACACACTTCTCACTGTCCTGAGGATCTCGAATTCAATCATTTCATGATCACTGCAATCAAGGCTGCCCTGAAGTGTTACATTTCCAACCCGCCCTTCCCTGTTGGTGAGGATGAGGTCAAGCACGGCACCTCTTCTTGTCATCTTCTCTTTTACTTGCATAAGGAATTGGTCTTCCACACAATCAAGGAACTTCCTGGATTGCTTATGCCAGGCCATGCTGTCCATCCCTCCAACAGATATCAGGGTGGTTGAAGTCCCCCATGAGAATGAGTGTGAGGCTATTCCTATCTGTCTGGTGAGCTCATCATCCACGAAGTCCTCTTGGTCAGACGGTCTATAACAGATCCCCACAATAATGTCTCCCATCTCTGCTCTCCCTTTCACCTGAATAAATAATAAGGGGTTGCCACATTAGTTGAAGTTTGCAGGCTGCTGATGATTTAAATCGGTTATATATGAGTTAAATACTTTATGATGTTCCAAATGGGTTTGGAATGGGTTGAAATCTTTCAAGTTGTTTTGTAAACAAAGTGCTTATTCACTTTAAAGTGTTAACCCACAACTGAAATCACATCCTTACCTGTTCCCCCTATTTTGTAAACACCTGAAACCATCACAGGAAGCCCGATGGCTCATCAAGGCCCACAGTCAGTGCCCTGCTGCACTTTCTCTCAAATCCTGCCAATTCCAGTTGTTTTTCAAAATTAATATTTGAACAATATGATGAACCATGGACACCACACTGGAAATTTTTATTATGTTCACATTGTGTTGCAAAATATTGATGGCTTTCTAACTCTTCAGCCTCCTTTTCTGTATCATATGGAATACCATGTATCAGAGAAACAATGCCATGACTTCTCAGATAACTGAAAGACTGCATCTAGCAAATCCATTCAGCTAATGGGAGGGGGTTAGGCATTTGATTTTTGGGTTTGGGTTAGGTTTTGTCTGTTTTTTTTTTTTCAGAATTTTAGTTACAGTTTTGATGAAAGAATAGTTACAGGTACCTCAAAGTAATTCCTAAAGTAATCCTTTTTCCTATAGTGCTCCTGCATTACACCAATGAATAGACATATGTTGAGACCAATTTAAAGCCATATATACTTGTGGAAAGTTAAAAAATTTTACATATATAAATATTTTTAAAAGTGACATGATTAAATCCACAGTCTTTTATCCCACTCTCAGTCAAAATTACAGCTCACAGCTATACCTCTGTGGGACTGATATCTTTTCAATTAATTTTTAAACTGAGCGTGATCTGAAATAATTTTGAATAAGTAGTTAGCTGGGGTGAGTGTGGAAGATGGCATTTCATCAAGAAGCAAAGTGAAGTTTGCATTCTAACATCCATAAAAATGTTTAAAACAGTGAATATTTATATTATTGAGAAATATTGTTCTCTACTTTATACTGAGTACGTCTATTCAGAAGGAAAATGTGTAATAAACTTACACAAAAAAGACACAAAATCTCTCTTGCTATATGAAGACTAGGTGAAGCACATTATGGGCAAGTAGAGCTTCTCCCTTAATACAGAAGGAATCATGTGCCAAAGAAATGCCAACTCTAAATAGGGCACGCATGTACTTTTCGTATGCTGTTTCTAAATTACAAGATTCAGCAGCTAACATTAATTTAATAACACAGAAAAACTAGCATATCTTAGGGGCTGTACTACAGATTTATAAAATGAGTTCTTGCTTCTGACTGCCAAATGAAGTCTCAGTCTCCTGAGGGCTCTGAGTGACACCATTGACAACAGCCTGCAGAGAAGGTGGTCTCTTCCCTTCAGCGGTGAAAATTGTTGGAGGGAAATTCATTTCCAAGGAGCCATATCAGAAAGACTCTTTTTCTCTGAGAATGGAAAGTGGCCAACATCTTGGACCCTCTGAGGAACCAAGGTTTCCATTTGAATACTCAGGGCTTCTTTCTGTCATTGGTTTTGCTCCCTGCTAAGAGGGTATTACACAATTCACCTTTGTGATTTGACAAAGAAAAAGTTAATTGTAGCAACTGAATGTGAATGACTATCTGAATCTTTTAGGCTAATATGTTTTATGCTCTGGTGCTTGGGGTTTTTTACAGCTCAGAAAATAAAAATTTCACTTTCAGGTTTTCCAGCTTCACTGTTTCTTCCATTTCCTTATGGCTTCAGCGAGTCAGACTAGCTGGGGATAGTAAAAATGATACACTAACATTGAATGTAAAAAAAAAAAAAAAAACCAAAAAACAAACAAACAAACAAAAAAACCACAGTCTTTTTTATTTACTAGGAAAATGTTCTTAAAGTCTTTTCTTTAATTACATGCAGGAGATCAAGACCAGGGTCAGCGTCTGTCTTCATTTATTGGATCACTCAGTGTGCCAAAGCAGTAGGATATGAGTTTGGAGTTACTCCTTCACAAATAACGATTATTTGGCGAATAACATGTCCAGACATTTTCCCACTTCATTGGTGCCATAGACACTTAGCAGCATGTTTTGTTCTCCAGAACATTAAGTTTTGCTATCTCTCCTCAATATCAGTTTTCATTTGGGGAATGCAGGTCCCAAGTATGTGCCTTTTCATCCAAAGTGCAACTATTTCCCCTTATGTTCTTTTTTGTTGAGAACACAGACATTGACAGTTGCTCTTTGTCCCACTACATATAATCCTTATACTGGAATAGTAAGAAAAAATCTAGGAAAAATATGCAAAAGCACATGCTTTATTTCTGTATCTTTATACTATATTTCTCCTGAAAACTTTCTTAGTTTTGTAGCTATTTATAGACACCCATATTTGTAATGTAATAACTGTGAAGATGAGCCAAAAATTATTCCAAGGAGTAATAATCTCACGTGCCCAAAGCCTGGTTTCATGAGTCCAATAAATGGTTTTTATTTCCTAATAGCCAGTTTTATTGAGTTACTATCCTAAGATGTGGTATAAGTATTAAAGATATATAAATTAAAAAAAAATAGTCACCTTTTTAAAGTACTAGGTAAGGTTGGACATCTTGAAATTAATAATTGAATTGGGACAGCGTAGCTGTGCTTGTAGATTTAAAAAAATGCGTGTTGCTCTCTGAATTACAGAAAATGCCTGGCTATCTCCCAGTGCCACTGGAATCATACTGCATCTACGAATGTGGGATACACAGTTTTTTGCAAAGTCCCAGGTCCCAGATGCTTGCTCTGGCCCCAGATAGGTAGCTGCAACTCGAGCCAAGACATGAGTCCTACCCCTTAATCATGTAGGTTTTTTTTCAGGTGAAGACCTGGATACATGTGGAGAGACTTAACAGCTCCCTCAATGGGCTGTATTTGTGGAACAAGAACACAAGGCACTCTTGTCCAACAGTGCAGACACAGCCCTGGTGTCCAAGCCATTAAATACCCTGCAGCAGAATTCTGAGATGGTCACTGCATAGCATTCCTACGCCCACCTTCCTAAAATAACAGCATAAAGGCCAAAAAGTTGTTCTTGCAAGATGGCAGTGCAAAGTCGTATGACTTTACTGTCTCTCTGTTTGCTGGTTTTACACAAATTGCAGTTACTGTACATGATAATTCTGTTTCAAACTTTGATATTTAATATATAGATCACACTGTCTAATAATGTTATTTAGTCTGAGGAGGAAAAAACCCTGGATGGTGTTGAAATAAAGAGCAGTTTCAAATTAATGTTACAAAAATCAATAAAAATAAATGAGAATGAGTGTATGCCTAGTGTCATGGGTGTTATAAACTAGAGACCTATAGTGTGACCCCACTAGTGATAATTTCTTGAAATTAATTTGTTTGGGGGGGAATATATATAATTCTTCCGGCTTCATTATGCTGGCAAGCACAAGACCTGCCACTGTAATTTGCAAGTGAGTATGATGTCGTTTTAATGAAACGTCAAGCAGGGTAACTCAAAAGGAAATTCCTACTATAAAAGAGCTATGAAATAATACTTAGCAATTATGCACTGATTTTCTACTTCAAAACCCCTTACAGTCACTAATAAATTTGCATAACCTGTCTGTGAGGAGGAGGAGGAGTGTCATTGTTCCCTTCTTCAGGCACAGAGCACAGAAATTACTTGCCAAGTACTGCAGGGGTTATAGGCATCAAAACTCAGATCAGAACTCAGGGGTTGATGACAGCCAGACATATGGTTCGATCATTACGTCAGGCTTCCAGCCTAGCAGGGCCCTTAGAAATTAATAATTCCTTTAAATAAAGGTTAGTATTGATAATTGAGCCTCAGCTGCAAAGCCAGTGCGTATTCCAGGTTAATTTTGTTATCTTGTCAAGTGGCTGTTCAGACTAGAAACTAAAATGATGCCATCCCATGCTTTGCAAACCTGCAGCCTCACATCTGCTTACAAAAAAATACCCATGGAAATGGTACACACCATAGCCTATTCCTGATAAACTTTCAGAATGTAAACTTGCATGTGCAATTAGACCCAGGAATCTAGAAACACTCATGTTTACTTCAGTTAAGATATCCTCTTCATAAATCCCCTTTTCCTTCCTCCATGGTGTCTGCAGTACGGTGAAGAATTAATGTTACAGCCACATGAAACTCTTGGGGTCTCAAGAGGTGCTTTTTTAAGTTACTAGTCAAATACAGTGCAATGCACTGTCTCTGCATAAGCTTCCCTTTTTATTTTAATACCATTTTGCTGGTGTTTTGCAAACTTCATTGACAAGTAAGACAGGATTCCATTTGTCATGCAAGGACTGGTTGTTTGAATTTCCCTACCCCAATGGTAGTGGTTGCTCTTAAAATCTCAAATTATCACTATTTACATTTGATTGCACTATTCTTCCTTGCCCACAAGAAATAAAATCATATCCATTTGAAAAAGGACAATTTTTCTCACTGCATTAGATATTAATAACTGTATGTTTTTATATTTTTTTCCAACTTACATACAGTAGAGGTACCTATATGTATACATAGACATTCTGAATCAGGTTAATCATCCTGTGCTGCTGTAGTTTAAGGCCCTCAGGCAGTTCTGTCACCCAGTTCCCCCTCTTTCTTCCCTCAGTCCTGGGAGGATGGGAAGGAGAATCAAAGATGCAACTCCCACAGGTTGAGATGAGAACAGTTTAGTAACTAAGGTATAGCACAAATCACTACTGCTACCACCAATAATAATAATGACAGGAGAAATACAAGGAAAGAGAATACAATCTCTCACCACCTATACCCAGCCTAACCAAACAGTGCACTCTCCACCTTTCTGGGTATCTGCCCTCTGTCAACATCCTGGGCATGATGTGCTGTGGCATGGAATACCTCTTTGGTCAGTTTGGGTCAGGTTCCTGTTTCTGCTTCCTCCCAGCTTCCCCTCCTCCCTGGCAAAGCATGAGATGCAGAAAGTCCTTGGTCAGACCAAAACATTACCAAGCAGTAAAACTGAAAACACTGGCTGTTCCCAGGCCCAAAATCAAAACCACAGTGCTGCACCAGCTACCAAGAAGGAGAAAAATGGCTGCTACTGCTGAACCCATGACAATGCATATCATGGTCTTGAGAGTACAAGACTGTTATCTTCCCAGTGATTCTAGTAATTCATACCCCTACACTTAGGAATATAATTTACAAAAAGCATTTGTGTGCAGGTGTTGCATTGAACAAGTAGCAAAGTTTTTCTGGTGAAGTCTCTGTAGTGCTTTGGAATAGTCAGATACTCAGTGGTGTTTTTAACCTGTCTTTCCAACTCCTTCTAAAAATCTAGAGATCTGCCTCTTTGAGTAAAAGCTTTATTTGGACAGAAGTTGACTGAAGGAAAACAAAAACCAAACCAAGACTATTGACTGCAATTCAGACCACCAACCATTTCTGAGGAAGCATAACTGGGTACCACTGAAATCCTACATATCTTTCTATATGTTAGCCATCAGCTTGGTTTTGTGCACACTGGGGAAAGACTGCATGTTCAGGAGGTAACTCCCAGTCATAGAAACCAATGTTCCAGATGGTCACACAGAACAGTGTCTGGGAAAGGTATTGTAGAAGTACTGAGATACATAGATATAGATGTCAATTAAAAAACCCACAAATTAAGTTTTGGATCTTTTCATTTCTCTGCCAGGTCCATCATCACTTGTACTAATAGTTCAGACCCATTTGAAAATATTGTTTTGTTCCAAGTTTGAGAACTGAGTAAAATTTTAGTCAGAATGTACTTGCACTTCAGGAAATCTTACTCCAATGTAGAATCATAGAATCACAGAACAGTAAAGGCTGGAAAGGACCTTAAGATCACCTAGTTCCAACCCCCCTGATATGGGCAGGGACACCTCACATTAAATAATGCCACCCAGACTTGACCACCAGTGATGGAACATTTACAACTTCCCTGGGCAACTCATTCCAGTGTCTCACCACTCTTACAGTAAAGAATTTCTTCCTTACATCCAATCTAAACTTCCCCTGTTTAAGAACCTGCCACCCCTTGTGCTCTCACTACAGTCCCTAATGAAGAGTCCCTCCCCAGAATTCTTATAGGCCCCCTTCAGACACTGGAAGGCTGCCATGAGGTCTCCACGCAGCCTTCTCTTCTCCAGGCTGAACAGCCCTAACATTCTCAGCCTATCTCATATGGGAGGTGAGACCATCAGCAAGCAATGAGGTGTGTTTATTTATCTGAAGGAAATGCTACACTGATTTAATGACTAGTTCTCACCAGGAAAGAACAATCATGCTCCAGATCATATGTGATAAAGGTACAGATGGTTATCAATACCAGCGCTTTTGCAAACATTCTCATCTTATTGTGTATGGTATTTTCACTATATATGTAATAATTCCAAAACTCACCCATTAGCTGTGCCCTTAAAAGAAAAATGTTATTTACATGCACAGGAATAATTTAATTTAAATGGTTTGCAACCATGATTTGTGTCAACACATGCGCAAGTATGTATTATTATTTTTTTCCTAAAACTTGTCTTCATTTTAGTGAAACATAAAATGGAATGTTCTGGAGCAGCTCAGTGCCTCATCTGCCTCCCCAGACATACCCTTCCAACCTGCTGGAATTTATCTCCCCCACTGGACCCCTGAATAAGCAAGCTTGAGAAAGCTCACAGCATGGCTCCGTAATAAAATGCTTGACCAGGGTTAGGACATCTGGGAACAGTTTGGGGACAACTTCAGATCTGAAACTACTGAATTTTGTTTGCCAGCTTTGGTCTTAATTTGAACTTTACTTTCTACCAGCTAGGTAAGTCTACTCTAGTCTGGATGTACTGTGGCATCTGTGGTTTGCAGATGTATGTTCTTCTCCATACTTGTTCACTAATAAACCCTATATTGTCTTCTTCATTTGGAAGATACCTGCGTAGCTAAGCCTGCTGCTAAGCATGAGAGCATTTTCATAATGTAACATAACATTTACATGAAGACATTAGTGTTGTTATTTATTCTAAAATATTTATGGTTCTGGACCATCTGTGCTCTGTTAGATTTTATCAATTTCCTAATTTTACTACATTTACTAAAATTTCATAAACCAGAGGTAACTTTTCTGATCCTTTTAATTAGACTGTTTCCTTTTTCTCAAAATTTTGTTTCCTAAAAGTAAATTATAAATACAGGGTCTTTTTTAACATCTAACTTAATCGCATTTTTAATGTAGGTGTAAGAATAAAAGCAAAAACAGAAAAGTTTGGAGGGAATCTAGGAAAGGAGACAACCTGTATCTAATTTTCCTTTCACTTAATTAGATTAGATTTTACAAAACTAAAATGTAGCTTTCTTTGGTTCTCATGAGTATAAGAGGAGGATTTACTTACCTGTATAATTAAAAATTTTGCATACTTTCTTATCTATTAATTGACTAGTGATTTTAATGGATGAAGAAAACTACGCACAAACCTGAACATGCCACACAATTTCAGTCCCTATTCCAAAGCAATAGAAACATTTAAGACCCAAGCAGAAATGATATACAAAATGTAATTCACTTATACTGGTATATGACTGGGAAAAAAAAAAATCATGTTTTCTTATATAGTAAATCATAGAATTGTAGAATGGTTTGGATTGGAAAGGACTTCAGCGTTCATCTAATTCCAACCCCCTGTAATCATTAGAGATATCTTCAACTATATCAGGTTGCTCAGAGTATCATCCAACCTGACCTTGAATGTTCCCGCACTTAGGGTGTCTAGCTCTTCCCTGGGCAACATGTTCCAGTATCTCACTACCATCACAGTAAAGAATTTCTCCCTAATGTCTAATCAAAATCTACCATTTTTCAGTTTAAAGCCACTGCCCCTCATTTTGTCACTACATGTCTTTGTAGAAAGTCCTTCTCCAGGAGTCTTGTGTCAGGTTTTTATCTATAGATTACCAAAGCAAACATTTGGGAAACCACAGACTTTCAACTTCATAATGACTGATTTTTTTAACTTTTTGTTGTAGGTGGGATTTGCCTCATACTAATGGTTTATAGAAAACTCATTTGCAAACATCTGAAGCTAGATTAAATGTATCTCAACCTTGGAGTCAGAGAGTATGGTCTGCTTTGGATCAGAACCATCTTCAGAAGAGTCAGTAGAAAACCCTCTCTTACAACTTTAAAGCTGTAAGACTTCACAACTGTGAAGATTTAAGAGCAGCTGCAGGGTATGAGATTAGAGTGTTGATGATAACTCATGTACACCGCTGCCGATTTTTTTCATTAGACATCTACATTAGTCATGGATGTCCAATGCATCCTTGCTTATTGGAACACCTCAGGTGCTACGTCAAAAATCTAGTGAAGGCATACACTAACTATGCTCTGCATGTGATATCCATTAAGTCATAATTTGAGTGTATCTCACTGAAAGCACTTTCCTTGCTCTTGCAAGTTACAAGAGCACTTCCATAATTTATCAAACACGTTTTTCTACACTCTGTTCAGCTGAACTGTCTTTACTCAAAATGTCAGATAGAACTTTCTGTTTTCCAGAGAAAGGTTCTGGAAAATTTCAGATTCAAAAATAATAGTTTCATATGTATAAAACATTATTGTGTCAGGAATTAATATTCAGTCTTATGTGGAGGGGACATGGGAAGCAGTAACCAGTACACTGAGAGCCTATCTGAGAGTGGACTTAGAATCTTGAAAACAACCTGAAATTTAGATAGGAGTCTAGCATGTTTACTTTCCTATGCAAACTATATAGATAAGTCTTCATATAGTGTTTAATGTCTGATGAATACTTCTGCTTTTTGACCCTGCTCAAAGAACCTGAAAAGTAAGATATTGTACTAATGTTTTTTCAGTAAGAGTCCAGTGGCGAGAATACCCACTCCAGAGGTGGGGGAGGCGCAGATTCAGACTGCAGTTACACTCAGAAGGATTACATTTCATCTCCCCAGGGATTCTTATAACTACTAAACTCTCAGTGTCCCAGCCAAGAGCGTCTTTTCCATCTATCCACTTCTATGGAGAAATTTTCAGCCAGTGTTAGCATGGGTGTCAGACAGAAAGCAAACAGAAGGAATCCTTTATGGACAGAGTGAGTAAGGTGAGGAACTCAGGTAAGAGCTCCAGAAATGTCCTTCTAAACTCTTCCCAATGCAAAGTGCCCTCAGAAAAGGAATATGTTAGCTTTTTGTTATCATTCTTAATGAGTCTCTGCAGCTTCACATGCATATATCCATTCTGGATGACAGAAATAGACAATAACAAAATATGTACAGATACCAAAGACTTTTCCAAAACCTATATATATTCTCCTTATTGTCGCAAATTTAAAATATTTCAAAAGGTTTAACATAATTTCATTCTAGTACATATAGACATGCTGCTTATGAAGTAGTCTATGGATATTTTTTGTGATGTCAAAAGCAAGTTAAAGCATGATTTGTTTTTCCATCTAAGGGCACAAAATGACAGCAACTAAAGAATCTATTTTAAACTCAGTTCGGTATATCAAAGGCTGCATAGTCCTTGGCAAAAAAAGTACACTAAGGAATTTTTTATTCTGCTTTGGGAAAAAAAGTATAAAAACTACTGTTCAATATTAATTAAAATATAATTAAAATTTTCTCTTAAGCTATTTTATAGTTTCATTCTTAAATCCATCCCAATAGATCAGTATATCCCTTTGTAAGAATCGGTCACTCAAGTGCATATGATTTTCCCAGGCTAATTATAATAGCATTTGATACATACATGGATCCTTCTCGCATTAGATATTCTAAGGAATTTCTCTGAAAACTGCCAAATATATCTACCAAGAACCCCAAGGCCTAATTACCCAGTACATTTATGGTCTTTGGGAACTGGAAAAAATAAAGTTACTTAAATGAATGTTAGCTCATGCTTGAAGAAAGATAAAAGATTAAATTATGCATACACATGTACACACTAATTTCCAGATTTACAGCTGGTGTTTTTAATCATCTCCAGTTTATAATGCACTTAATAGATGTAAACACGATCAAAAATTTCAGACTGGGACAGCCAGAAATTAGGGGAAAGTAAAGAATTTAGTAAAGAAATCTCTAATGTATTCAAAAGAACTAATGTTTGTATTGTGCTCAGAGATATTTCCTTGGCAATTTTAAGTTTCTTGCTTTTTTGAGAAAGGATAGATGAAATGTGGTCATTTCTTGGTTCTCTGTAGTTTGTTAATTTGGGTTTACAGCTGTAGGTCTGGGGACTGTTGAGTGAAATGCTCCTCATAACTTTAAAGGCAACTAGCTATAAGATGATTTACTGGTCTCCAAGAATGATTTTAAAGTGTTTGCTTGCTTTGCAGGCATAGCTAATCTCTTTTTTTTTTTTTTTTTTCCCTCTTCCTTCCATATTTAAAAGTAATTATTCTCGGAGTAATTAGAAATTTAAGACAAAAGAAAACACATGTTCAACTTGGTTTACAAGGTAAAACATCATTGGAGGTATTAAAAAAAAAAAATGGATAAACTTAAAGTCAGTATAATGATAGACATTGAATTCCATTGTGTTGTATCAGCCTTCTATGAATATTTTTGTTTTTCCACAGCTTATCAGCAAATAAACCAAACCATGACAACCAAAAAAAAAAACCTTTTCAAATTCTGGGTTCTGTTAACGTACAACACTGTTGTCATCATATCTTTCTGATGTTCTGCAAATTTCTTTAAAATTCAGCTCATGTAGTCTAGAAAATGTGATCAAAATGTAGCAGGTAAAGTAATATCTCCACAAGTTTACAAAACATAAGTATCCTATTACTTTTAATAAGCGTTGTCTCTACATTCATATATTCAGGGACTCGTGTTATGATAGCTCACTGATGCAGAGGCATTACATGCAAAGACCACACAGACGATTACAGAAAAAAAGTCAGTTTGCATTTTATTATTATATAAGCTTTAACCTCCTCCTGCCATGTACTAACCTGCTATATTATTTGATCAATTGCTGCTCTTATTCTGAATTCCTGAAAACACAATTTTTCTAAGTAAGCAAATGCAGGATCCCTACATCTAAGCTATGACTTCACATGAAATCCAAAGACAGTTTTCCATTAATGATTCCTTTGCCGTTGCTGAGGAATAAATAGATCCCAGGGTTACAGATCTGTTTTCAAAAAGGCATAATGATTTTCTGTGACTCCTTAGTGAGTTTAACAGAAAGAATGAAAGAATAAATGAAACTTAACATGGCTGAAAGAAATAGCATCAAAGTGTACAGTGTGAATAGAAAAAAATTAGTTAGACTTAAAACTTCTTTTTTTTTCCCCAGCAAATTATCAATTCTAACTTGGTGGTCCCAGTACTGTGAAGCTTTCCCTTCTTTAATGACAAAATCAATTTTAAAATACATTAGTTTATTCAAGTATTTTTTACAACTTTTCTGTTTTACAAGCCAACTTTGCAATTAGTTTTCAAGCTAAAATCAAATGGATGCATTCATTCTGCTAATTTGTGGCTGTCTTATTTTTTTACTCTTTTTTTATCTTGCTTGGAATATTATTTTTTAAAAACTTTGTTACATCAGTAGGAAAATCTTAAATTATTTCATATAAGTATAATAAATATTTTTGATTTCTAGAATATCCTTATCAGACAAATATCCCCAGTGAAGTCACAAGGTGTGTGTTATAAATTATATTCGGGTTTATCAATAGAACAAATTTTTAATTTAAGATGTAGTAGTACTTAAACTTCTTTTTTTTTATTTGCTTTTTTCCCCCCTTTTTATTTATTGTGCACCAGCAGACAAGGAACAGGGGAGCATATTTTGCATGTTAAGCTTTAACTGGACTGCTAAGTATTGCTGTCTGTGGAACACACCCCCCACACTACCCTTCATGTCTGCATCTCAAACCCAGACTATTAAAACTTTCCTTGCATGGTGTTGAACCACTTTCTTCTAAGACTTTCATAATATTCCTGTCAAAAAAAATACATAAACTGTCAGACAAATCCCTTGTAGATAGTTTCCATGAACACATGACACTAATTTTCCCTGCATCTGAAAACTTATCTACAGAGCTGTGAATAGCAGTTACTACTTCATAAAATGGCAACCAAAGAGGGCCCTGTTGTAAGGAGAAGCTGGTTTTTAAGACTAATGGTATTTTGCCCCTCTTCCTATTGGCACCAAAAGAGTTAAAGCTAAAAAGAGATCCCTCTCCCTTAAAACATTTGTTCCTAACTTTCTGATTGATTTAGTCAGCTATTCTTATTCTAAAATTTCTGGTAAGTAGCCATGAATCTGGTTTCAATTGAGTGTCCCAAAGTGACAACAGTTGGGAAATCAGTCATTATTTTGAAGTATGTGTCTCATGTGTGAGTAATAAGCTTACTATATCTCCTTGCATGGGTCTCTTTCATACTTTATGGTATCTAGTACCACATAGATACCCTGAGTTGTGTGCTTAAACCCTTAAGGCCAAAGTAGGAAAGTTAAAATATTGCACAGGTTTATTAGTTTGCCTTTTGTAGGAGGTGATTTTAGGAAGAAAGAGATAATCTATCTCAAACACAATGTTGGTTCACTTTCATGATTTCACTTTTTTTCGAATTTATTCCAAGTTATGTCTTTTTTAATCATTAAAACAAACAATTCAGTTTAAGGAGACTGTGACTGCATTTTGGTAGAGCAAGAATTCCATTAGTTGCCCAGAATTTCTCAAAATTTATTTTGAATGAAAATATGCCAAATTTTTGAATTTTTAGGAGTAACAAGAAACAGATGTTTCCGAGAGTATTCGATTCTCTTACTCTCATTCAGTCTCAAAGTTTTAAAAAGCATTATAAATCTATTTAGAAATCAGCACAAAATCAGCCAGTGATCTTATTGAAGATGTTGTCATTCCATATGTTGAGTAAAACTTCACCACTATTCCAAATATTCTGAAGAACAAACCAGTCTCCAGAAATGCATTTCTATATCTAGTCTTACAGACCTCAGCTTTTGGGAGTCTGTAGTTAGCACATCTCATTAATGCGAGCTACTAATGAGGTATCATCACGTAAGGAAGTTTCTCTAGACATTTAGAATTACAGGCAGAATTGCGGAAATATTTTTACAAAATTGGAGGAGCAGGGTATGCAAACATTTTGCACTTCAAACAATTAAACCATTTCTGGTGATGTCCAGTGCAGTGTCAGGAAACCACATCATCAGCCAGAAGAAAAAATTATTTCCAGCTGAAAGCTAACAGTTTTTACCATTTAGAAACAAGAAAAAGTCACATCAACAGCAAAGAAAAAAATCATCTTTGAGGGGGCAAGGGTGGAAACTAATTAATAAAATTTCATGGAAAATTGATTCGGGTTCAGCAGTAGCAGTCGTTTTTCTCCTTGGTAGCTGGTGCTTTTGATTTTGGGCCTGGGAACAGTGCTGATAACACCAGTGTTTTCAGTTACTGCTTGGTAACATTTTGGTCTGGCCAAGGACTTTCTGACTTTCATGCTTTGCCAGGAAGGAGATGAAACAGAGACATGACACCTGACCCAAACTGACCAAAGAGGTATTCTATACCACAGCACATCATGCCCAGGACGTACAGAGGGCAGAGGCCCAGAAGGGTAGGGGATGCACTGTTTGGTCAGGCTGAGTATAGGTGGTGAGCAAT
>JASSUY010015134.1:0-22346 GCA_032466535.1 Forpus xanthops
GGAAGCAGAGACAGGACACCTGACCCAAACTGACCAAAGAGGTATTCCATATCACAGCATGTCATGCCCAGGATGTAAAAAACTGGGGGTAGGGACAAAGAAGATGAGGATCACTGCTGGGTTGGGTTGGGCTGGGTATTGGTTGGCAGATGGTGAGTGATTGTGTTCTCTTCCCTTGTTATTTCCCTTATCATTATTATTATTGGTGGCAGCAGCAGTGGTCTGTGTTATACCTTAGTTACTGGACTGCTCTTATCTCAACCCGTGAGAGTTACATTCTTTTGATTCGCCTCCCTGTCCGCCTGGGAGCAGTGGGGGGTGGAGGGAGAAACAGCGGGGAGTGAGTGAGCGAGGTACGTGAGTTACAGCTGGGCTTAAACCACAACATTCTACCGTTACCAAGTCGGCTATCTGAACATGCAAACCAAGGCTAAGCAACCCCAACAGGTGAGCCTGCAGCCCTGACTAAGGTGGCCCACTGCCCTGTGCCTCCCTGCAAGCACTTGCTGCAGTACACAGGCCAGCATGGTACTTGACCTGGTGCAAATATCAAATATTTGAGTAACCATTTCTGAGCAGAGATCAAAAAAAAATTGAAAAAAAAAGTCTAATTATTGTAGAAAATCTAATGAGAGGTATTCCAGAAATTAGCATCTAATGGCTCATTTGTTATTATCTGGTCAACTCTTGGCATGCTCCTATGACAGAGAAGATATACCAGGATCCATCTCAAGAGTCTGAGACCACACTGAATGTAATACGAGGCAGAAGCATGGCAGCTTTTACTGATTCTTGAGATCTAGGTGTGCAAAATACGTCAGTGACAGACAAGGTATCAAGGACTGAGAAAAGAGAATTTCATTTCAGCGGGAGGTATTCTCAGTGAAAATGAAAACTGTTCTTGTAGATGTGGTATTAGAGATACAGAGAAACTGTAAATTGAGTATTTCAATACCTATCCACCCCTAATTTTAAGCAGTTTTAAAAAATGAAATAAAGAAAAATGAAGGAAAGCTCTTTTGTTGTATTGAGAACAATCAAACAGCATAGGACTGGACAGCTTTGGGAACTGCAAATGGGATACAGGGTATTTCAAGGTCACTAGGTCAACTCTAGCTCAGGTTAGTAGTAATTGGAAGTCATATTACTTGATGGGTGTTCAGTAGTTTAGGTGACATGGGTTGGTGGTCTTAAATCGAGCGAATGCCTGTCTGTACCACGCACACATAAAAAGGACTCTATTGATGTCAATTTAGTACTTTTCATCAGGAATAAATTTGAAGATAAAACACAAAATTAATCAAAGTAATTTATAAACGATCTATGTCCCATACTTTGTCAAATATGTCATCAGTACCTCAAAGCTGGCATTGACCTGTAAGACCCTAATGTGGGTTAAGCTCTACCCAAAAGGCTTTCTCTTCTCTTTGGCACTGGAGACAACTGCGCTTGAAACACTTTATTATAAAACAAGGTTGGAACATAAAATAGTCATTAATGAATTAGATCTTACATTGATCAATCCAGTCACAGATATGCTAACCTTTCAAGCACAGGGCAAAATTGTATTCATGGGTACAGAAAAGGATGAATGATTACCCTCTGGTAATTTAGAGAGAAAGTGTTGTGCAATGTGTTTGGGATTAATGATAATTCAGTAATAATAACAGACTTTGGACTAAACTGCGTGCTTTGAATTTTGTTCCCTATATTATGTCAAAAATCTTGGGTAGAGATATGTAGTCTATAAAACTTAAATAAAGGGTTTCATTGATTTTGAAATTTGTTCAACTCCTCCTGAAAATCTTATTGTCTCTCTCTGCATTTTATGATTCTACTTTTATGAATCAAACTTAAACTTTGAACTCATTCAGACTTTGAATGTGCTCACCCATATGAAGTGCCAAAATAGTTTCTCCCACATAATCCCAATTATTCTCAAAACTTAACTGGTATTTATTTAATCTGAGCTATTGCTGAAGAAAATGATTCAAGTGCTTTCTTTGGCATAGGGTTCTGAATGGACGAAGTACTTCACATTGTCTGCTGAAAATCCATTCTAGTGGGCAATGTTTACTATTCCCTTCACATACAATTATTCTTCTCAGTATTAATCAGACAATTTTTCAAAGGTGTAGTCATGAAATTAAACTGGCTCCATGCCTAATCCAATATGTATTGTTCAGTAAACATATATCCAAAGATATATATCCATATACCCAAAGCTATATGTTTACTAGGCAACTGAATTTTAGCAGAGTGACACAGCAGGAGTCCAGCCATACAGACAGATATTTTCTTGACGGAGAACTCATTGCTATGCAAGCTATTTTTGGTTTTGTGCTTAACATGTTTTGGGTGATAAAACAGACTGGAGGTACACTATTTTCCTAAGTAATTTTGTACTGTATGTGCCATGTTTGAGATATGTCAATGACTCAGGGTTTTAAATAAAAACATAAGACAGTATTTCACTATTTCATGCTGCATTACTCAGGTAAGAAGAAAACATCTCTGCAAAGTCATACTAAGCAATACCAATGTACTTCAACAACAAGTGATGGTGAGAAAAATTCCTTAAAGGTACAGGATTAAAGGATTCACTTGTCAGGAAGTGAAAAATTAGAAACATGAGGTGTCCAAATGATAATATGTAATAAGTGCTGAGACAATATCCTACATTTAAATCAAAGATGGAATGAATTTTGAATTCACATTAACATTATTTCTGCATTCTGCAATACCTGGTGCTTCTCAGTCTTACTCGGCTCAGGCAGACTGGAAAATTAAGAACTTCCTCTAGTAGGATTTTCAAGTTACATTTGTAGACTAAAGAGCCTAAACTAATCCACAGGGTGGTATCACTAATACA
This sequence comes from Forpus xanthops, assembly GCA_032466535.1. Taxonomy (NCBI): domain Eukaryota; kingdom Metazoa; phylum Chordata; class Aves; order Psittaciformes; family Psittacidae; genus Forpus; species Forpus xanthops. The sequence goes on from JASSUY010015134.1 coordinate 2,873, forward strand.
TGTTTCTACTATGAATACATTTAAACCAGAGGTCTATACACAGCAGCTTCTCATGAGCATCTGGTCTTGAATACGTGTCTGAACAGACCCAGCTCCACATCCCTCAAGACTACAGAAAAAATATGAAGCCTTATCACAACAGCAAGCCCTCATGTGACCTGAGACTTACTGCAGTAAGTACAAGTGAAGCAACTCAGAAGGAATATTATCAGTTTGAAAATAGAATGAAATCAAATTCTTTCTTACTGATGTGCATAGTGCTTTCCCAGCATCGCAGTCCTAGTGGGACCTAGAGGATCATTCCATGATCAAAAGCTTGCAGGACAAGGTCTGAAACCATTCCACTTTTGAGATACAGTCTTATATCATGTAGACATTTCTATCAAAACATATTTCTGCTATTTATGTGTTTCTAAGTGCAGTACATGCCTTTATAATTTCCACTTAACAATCAAGTAGCTGATGCAACTAATTTCTTCCCCCCTTCTGTTTTCTGAAATATTACTTTATTCTTAATTTTCAGCTGCCTCCATGTCCTCCTTTCTCCCTCTCACTTTTTTTTTATTTTCATTGGTGACCACAACTGTAGTTTCAGTAAATAAAGCTAGTGCTTGATAATGTGGAACGGCCAGGAGCTTAACTCTGCCCTTGGAGATCGCTTACATCAAACCAGCAATCAAAAAGTGGTGCAGATAAAATTTGTCATCAGGGATTTCCTACAAAAGAATTACAGTGGAGAAATAGCCTGATCGATACTATGGATTTTCACTGCAGGGGCTGATAGTCCAATTGCTGTGAAACACTCACACAGATAAAAGGGCATGGCTGCCACTTTGTTACAGACTGCTGACTCAGCGCAAAGCCTGTCAGGTATTTATAGGCCAAAGTGATACAGAATTATCACCTTGCAGTGCCCAGCTCTTGTTAGTTCTAAGATTGCCTCCCTTTATGGGATTGCTAAATGCAGGTGAATGGAAAAATGATGGCTAACAGCTGTCAAAATGCAACAGAATGAAGTACTTAAATCTTTTTTTATCCATTAAAAGGGTAACAACCAAACATATATCATAGTGCAGATGTTGTAATGATATTTTGGGCCAGTAAACTGTTATAAACAATGTACATCTGATCAAAATGGTAAGGAAAATACAAAAGGGAAAAAAAGCAATAATAAAAATTGTTCTTGTTACTTTACAATATGTGGCTTGGCATTTCCTTTGCTGCCTTTTGCAGAGATCTCCAGGTCCTGATCGAGGCTGCTAAGATCAGCCTCCCAGCTCCATCAGTACTGTGATAATTTTGTATCCCATATACTGCACGGAAAACTGCTTTACAAAGCCATTGAGATGACTCCAACATCTCGTATTCATTGTTCTAAACCAATATTTTACACCCTCACTATGGTAAAATGCTGATAGATATCTGATATTAACCGACAGCATTAAAAGCTCATTGACTTCAAGGACCGTTTCACACACAGACACTTATAGAGCCAGACCATGATGAAGGCAAAAGAAATACACTCATCTTTTGGTCCAACAGGTAGCATAAAGCATCTCTGTCCTGGTATACAGGCCATGATTGACTGTTCTCAGCTGTGAATTATTTCACTGCTAGTTCTAGCCTGAATGTGTTTCTTAGTGGTGTTAATGAAGGGGGCAGACACTAGCTTTCCTTTTATCACTCTGTACAGTACAACCTGTATTTATTTTTGGAGGTCGTATACAATGAGAGATTGGTTTTGACTACGTAAGAAAAATATTTGGAAGGTCTTATAGCCTCTGCTAGGTATTTTTTCATAAAGGAATTGACGATGGACTATAAGGAGATTTTTGCAACATAAAACCAACTTGAGAACAAGTTCAAATATATTTTCACATATACTTTCTTAGCAGGGACAGAGCCAAGTTGGGCTTTAATATCTAGGATTTTTCTATACTGAAACAGCACTTAGAATCATACATTAGGAGTCTGTTTTGCTAGATAATGAATAACCTCACAGGCTATCTCCCAGAAAACTTAATATCTAGTTAAATAATTTTTTCTCTGACATTGTCTTGCAAAACCATGACATCCTTAGCGTATCACCTACTCTTGTATCACCACATTCATCATTCTGAGAATATTTCTTTAACTTGTAAACACACGACATGTCTTGGTGCGCTTGCAAACTGGAGTTTACTCTTTTAACACTCTCAGAATATGGATGGTTTTACACATATGTAGAGAAGTGAATACCAGATTCCAAAGGGAGAAGAAAAAGACAGAAGGGGTGGCATTTGATTTTTATAGCTTAGGCCCATCTTTGGTTTTAGAAAGATTCATCTATGGCCAGATCATAAGAACCAAATTATATTTAAGCAAAATGAAACCAGAGCTTGTCTATTCCTAAAATATGGCTAGAGGGACATCTGATCTAACACATGCCCATGGGAGTGATATAGAGTAAAATAAACCAAGCTGGCTGGGCACTTGCATCCAGATCCATCTCACCTGAAAGATGTCCAGGCTAAGTTAGTAATTTAGACTTCCTTTGGTAGCTGATGGAAATACATAGGTGATGTGGGAAGGGGGAAGCCCTGGGCTGTTCTTAGGACAGGTGGTGGAAGTATAGGTAAATCTGTATCTCTTCATCCTGTGCCTTGAGAAGGTACCTAAAAGCCCCTGTTAGGCGACAAGTGTCAAACGAGTTGCTTAGAAGAGGATAATAGATCCGTCATGAATAATGCTTTGAAGATCTCTTTTTAATTGTCTTTTTCTTTTTCCCCATTAATACTGGTTTTAAAACCATCTTAGGTATTTTGAAGAAACACAAATAGGAGGATTAAAATCCTGAATTTTTTTTAAATGTCTCGAGGAATAGCTGAAATTCAGAGGAGTTTGTGTACCTAATGCTTTAGACTTCATTTAATTACAGAGCTTTAAACTAAAGGAAAAATACTGCACAAAGGCGAAGAACTATATTGTCCAAAATATCACAAAACCCTGGACTTGGGTATTACTGGAAGAAGTTTTCAGTAAGTTTAATCATAATGGCTAACTGCAGAAGCTTTGAAGTGAAAATGCACAAAGTTTAAATTAAAACACTAAAATATAATGTAAATAATTTGATCACCTGAAAGAAGTGTTGCAAGTTTCTAAACCAATATCTTTCCTAAGCAGGAGAGAAGCCACACCTTCTGTGCTCTGTAGGGAAAATTACTGTAGCACTTGTCTGAACTGCCTGGTGCTGGTAGAATCATAGCTGCTCTCATCACAGCATTGTTGGATGGAAGTTTACTGTCACTAGCAATAAGCAGTAGATAAAAGGAGGGGGAGGGAGGGATAAGAAAACAAAAGGGAAAAATAGAAGCTAAACAATTCACCAGAGGTGAAAAAAAGGGGGGAAAAGAAAGAAGATATACATAAACTAGTTGTTTTTGTCTTTCTAGTTGCTATGATGTGCACAAAGGAAATAGACTGAATAAAATCACATCTCAGGAACACCAACATAAATTCCCCCTTGCTTTGACAAGTACGTAATTTTGTGCAGTGATGCTCTTCACATCTGGAGAGTTATGAGGCAATTTCATTCCCATCTGACAAATTTACAAAGAAACATTAGAGAGAAGGGATTAGAAAAGCGAGAAATCTTTATAGACTTTTTCCTCAGGCTGTATTTTCCTTCCATCTTTTGGCTCTTCCTTGAGGAATATGTATGAGTGACTCATTCTGTATCAATGCCATAACCAAAACACTTAGCAGATAAGCATAACATGAAATGTGCTTTAAATCAACTAATTGTATTTACATTATCTGGGAGGGCTGATCCTGATTGGCTAAAGTTTGTAAAAATTTGCTATTGTGCATTTTCAAGATAACAATTTAAAACTGGGCAGAATGAAAATAAAAGCTGAAATATCAGCTCCAGAACTTCACAGAAAAGTCTATGTCAGAAATACTCTGCACTTGGCAAAGTACTTCCCAGCTTAGAGCTCTGATTGACCTTTTTGCTCTCATTACGGTCTCATGAAGACCAATAGTATTTTTTCATTTTACACATTGGGAAACTGAGGTCGATTTAATGAGCTCCTAAATTCATGGAGAAAATAAATGTCACTGGAGAGCAGGACAGGGAGGACTACTTGGGCTGACTTGTGTATTGAAACAGCCTTTCAAATGACACCTAGCTCTGTCACTTAAAGAGGACATCTACTCCACACAGGCTGCAGGTACTTGCCAGCACACCTTGGTATACTTTACCCTACTACAAAAAACAAATGGAAGGTTAAGGAGAGAACAAGGTGCTGTTAATGCCTTACCAAGATCCATGAAAGGACAGGGAATTCCTTGGATTTGTGGCTGCACAGCTTCTTTTTGCCAAAAGAAAAGAAGAGGCAGGTTCAACTTTCTCTTACTGACAGTGGAAAATCCTGGTACAGATTATTCTAGAAATAAATGATAATAAGAAATGCTGTAAAGGCTTTGCCTTCTCCTGCTAGGTTTTAAAAAACAGGCAGCCATGCCTTGTTTTAATTGTACTCCTGAACATATTTAAACTGAGCTGATATATGGCTACCCCAGGATATCAGTATTTTATGTTCTATGAGTAATCAGTATCATTTTTCTTTTCATTTTTTCCCCTTAATTCTTTTAATATCAAAACCTTGGCACTGATTGTTCATTATTAGTGTAACATCAAAGACCTTCCACAACAGACAGCCCGGGCCATGCTATTCCGGTTCTTTTGTTTCTGCACAGTTTCGCACGGGTCCCCTTTTAAGGTCATTTCAAGTGCTGGATGATGGTACTTCCCTCCTCCTTTTATTAATGAAAATTATATGATGGTGCTCGGAAGTTCCAAAACATATTCCTTTCTTGGCACAAAGATGAAATATAATAAAATGCAGATGCTTTCTGATACAGAGCACAGATGAAAATGGTTTATAACCACGACTTATAGAGAGAGGAAAGCACAGGGGACACGGTTCCTAGGGCCCTGGTTGAAAACCCCAAAGCAATCACTGCAATATCTGTAATATGACAGAAGAAATTCAGGGGAGGGGTATTTATTATCTTTTTCATAGGACCCAGGTGGACCTCCTGGCAGCCATGTTTATGACTCAGGATCCTTTTTAAAACAGTGAACCATAATAAATGGAAACTCAGATGTGTAACTGCGCTGGACCTTAACATTTCAAGTTTTATTGTCTCTGCATTTGCAATCATTTTTGTACCAAGCACACCGTTTCATGATAACTTTCAACTCAGCTGCTTCACCCTTTGTATTTACTTCATCTGACACGTCCCCTTGTGTTTTGACAGCTACATGGGCTGGATAAAAAATTCTCTTACAGACTTCTGTTCCACTTTAAGGAGTCAAAGGGAGACTGGAAAGCCATACCTCCTTTTCTAGTTAACAGACAGATGATAAAGGAAGCATTTCCTATGCTTTTTTAAAAAAAAAAAGTTCAATCATTTACATGTTTGGACAAGACATTCTCCTTCTGTTTCAGATAGATGCGGAAGCAGAAATGTTTGCTGTTCCCTGCCCTTGATGCACAGTTTAGATATTCCTTTTTCCTAAGCCAAATAAATATTAGTCACATGCCTTTTAAACCAAGAGAGAATTATCAGAAGTTGTCATAGAGTGGGGCTGTCCTGATATTGACTAAACACATCAAAAATGGCCCCTAAAATTAATAATAATAAAAAAGAGAGGTGGGTTCAAGCCAAGAAGCTTGTATTCTCATCTGCCAGTAACCTTCCAGCAGTTCAAAGACATTTGGGTAAAGGATTTTGGTTCCAGTCTATTGTTACTAGTAGATATGGAAACTGTAAGCTCAGATCAGGATCTAAACTTTACACACTGAAGCAACTGTTTAGATCACAGCTTATGTCTGATTGTGCAGCCTGTTCAGATGTGGTCCCAAGAGCACAGCTGCTCATCTGAACGCTTTTCTTCGTATGAGTCAAAAAAAAATTGAGAAAAGACATCACTGCTAACACTTCTAGCGTGCTCTGGCAAGAGGATGACCACAAACACAACTAAATTCTAGGTATTTTAGCATTTTGGTTTCTACCTAATCCAGAAATGGTGAGTACAGAAAAATATAGAAATGTATTTAACACAAATGACAAGCTCAGGTGAATTTGAGGTCATTTTTTATTCTAAACAAGTTGTTTCTATTATCAGCAAGAAATAATTCGACTGACCCACTCCCCTGAGCAGCTACAAGACTCTCTCCAAAAGCCTGAGCAAATTACCCCATTACACCTGCTCTTGGTTTGCACTGGAATTGAGAGCACGAAGACCTGAGCCAAAGTGATACAGTGCTGGAAGGAAGTCAGTGATTGTCCTAAGGTTGGATTTAAAACAGCATGAAGCTGCATTTCCACCCTTCCCTTAGACACAGCATATGGTGGAGCCCTACATTTTCACTGTTCTGAGCAGTGTATGGTCCTGTTATTCTGCAGATCATAATTTAACACTTCACACTGGAGAGCTCTCCACTCAGTCCTACAAAATAACATGCTAAATCAGGCAAGTTAGCACCATAGTTTGCATGACAAACAATTTCCACAACTTCAAGGAATTCCTCCGAACACATTTATATCTCCTGAATATTTTAGGTAGAACTATCAAAAAGCGCATCTCTGTAGAGAATATCTTAGTAACACTTCTGTGTTAACATGTTTGTTAACTTTACAGCTAAGTACCTATGACTGTGTGAATTTAGTTTACTGATAGCTTGGTGCAAGCAAGATATCTTATATAGAAAATAAATATATAACTACCTTTTTCATCAGCACACATATATAACTAACATCTCTCAAAATTTATACTGCTTATCTAGCTCTCTTTGAAAATTAGTAGATTGAAATGAAGAGAGAATTTTTTCATTTTCCGCATTTTTGAGACATCTAAAAACCAATTTCATAGTAAAGGTAGGGGAAACAAAAAAATAATATTTGAATTATTTTGATCATACTAATCCAAATTGTTTTGAAAGTAAATGATATTTGAAAGTCTCTCCAGAATGTACTTATGAATTCATAGGAATCCATTAAAATAGTGCATTAATTAACATCCACTTTTATAAAGTGCTTCTAATATTGTGTAAACAAGCAGGAGTTGAAAAGCTTATTTTTAACTTGTATCTGCATAGGCAGTGTGATCATAGTGAGTTTCAAAAATACCCAAAAAGCACTGGGAAATGAATTTTCACAGTTTGTTTCTGGTTGAAGACACACCAAAGTACCTGTCTTTAATTTGAGTAGCTGTGAACAAAAGGTACTTGCCAGCTTGCTTAGCATTGTATTTGTATGCTCATGTCAGTTCAGCCATGGGTGGAATACTGATGTGTCAATATTTGTTAGCCAAAAAGATAATAAGTAACTGACTTGAAATAACTTAAAACAATCAGAAGCAATTGTGCAGCATTGTATCAGGTTAAATCTAACCATGCTATAGTTTCTGTCTTCAAAAATAAAGCCAATTGGATGGAATGCTAAATAGCCCACGTTCAACATAGCAGGATTGCTGCAGGACTAATATCTGGGGCACAACATGTTTAACCACCTGCCAGACTTCCACAGTTTCCATTAACATCATTGACCAAGTGAGAGAACACAACAGTGGGGCTATTTTGAGGACAGGAAACCTAGAGATATATGTACCCAGCCTAGGTTTAAATTTGGAATGGAGAGCAGCATTAAACCCCTAAAACCTCAGTTTTACTACTTGAGACACTAATGGTTATGGCTTCATTTTCAACCATCTATGTGACGGTTAAGCTCACCTTGATTTTACTTACAACATCTTGCTTCCAGTACCTGAAATCTAACCCAAAATTTTACATAATAAATGTTACTTGTTCTAGTATCAAATTAATCTGGCATTGGGGGCAGAGTTTGTTGGAGGATTTAAGATAAAACAGAGAAACTTGGGATGATTTAGTGACATAAACTTCTTCCCCTCTCCTTCATCCTGTTATGTATATAATTTTTTTAATTCTGCCATTTCTCATATTTCAGATTACTGCCATGGGTTTACATTCCATGTGTGTGCAGAGCTTGGCCTAGCACCATATTAGACAGGCAATCATTTTGTGTACGGCACCAGGTTAAAATTATGGAGGGAAAACCAAATTTACCCTATGACTTATAAATCACTCACAACATACTCTGCATTCCATTACTATGCTGGAGAACAGGCGGACATGGGGAGTTATTTTCCCCCCTGGAACACATGCAGGGAATGTTACAGCAACTTATTTGCCAAGAACCCTACAACACTGAATGCTGTCTTTTGGGTTCAGCTGAGTTCACGCATAGGCTCTGATTATGTAAGCCTCTAAAGTTCCATAAATACAAAGAGGGTCTTCCTAATTTTCTCTCCGTGCCCAGATGTCATGTCCCAACTTATACTGATACAGTAAGGAGGGGATTATCAAAGGGTCAAGAACCATCGGCATCCATAGCAGATCCTTAATCCATAAGACCCACAGAGCATCTGCTCCACGCCTACTAGAAACTCAGGGCTGTAAAATGCTTATCAATAACAAGCATCAATAAATGACAAGAGCAGCAAACTTTGGTACCACAAGGAAAAAGCAGGAGGGTTCAGGAGAGTCCACAATTCTTGAATCCTGTAATAACAGCAGGGGACTTAGTATGAGAAAACTTTATCCTTAAGATGTATATTGGTTTAGAATTAAAAGCCTTCCTCCTCCACCCTTTCTTTGAATAGAGAAATCCTTGAACTGGTCATTTTTATCACTTTCTGGAAACAGTTATTCATGCCCACATGCACCTATTATGGTTGTAACTGTAATAATGTGGTTGTGATGCTCCAAAGATACGAGAAATATGCAGTTTGCATGTGGAGGTAATGCCTTTTATTAGATCAACTGATTAGACTGGCAAAAGACAGACAAGCCCTCAGAGAGGCAGGTCCTTCTTCAGACTTTAAATGATAGACATCTTGAAGACATTATTATAAAATCTTGATATGATGCTTTAAAGTACTGCTTGTTCGTAAGATCACTCAAGGACTCCTTCAGAAGCTGCAAGTCTTCAAAAGTGATCCAGGAAATGCTAAAGTACTCTGTACTTTTCAAAGGCTAAAAAAAATCTTCCTGTTGTGAAAGAACAATAGGAAATGATTTTGCTGCTTTTTTTGGCTGAACACCTTCCAAGTTACATGTTTGGATGATTACCTTTCTTCATTTTAAAGGGTAATGTTTACTGAGCATTTACAAAGAAATAGCAATCTGCTGAGAGCTAGGTTTGCTTTCCTGAAATGTTCAAATAACTAGTAACAAGAATCATTCAAATAATTACTGTCAGGAAGAATGGCTCCCAAGTATATTAGAAGCTCAACATTCACAAATAGTTCTAAGCCATGTCGAAGATGCAGCCCAGGATTCAAAAGGTGAAAGAAAGAATACTTGGGTTTCCTCTGATTTTGACCAAGCCTAGTCCCTGCAGTAATAAAATTGCTCCCAGCTCTGTGTGGTTGTTCTTGACCCTCCAGACTGCACACTGCAGCAGTGTATTAGTGCTGGTTTCCCCTGTGCAAGTGGAGACAGAGAAGCCACTTGGCAGCACCATGTCACTGAAGAATATCTGTGTGCAGATAGAAACTCCCACTCGCTAGTTTAAATCAGCTTTCAGTAGCTTTTGTATCACCAAAATAGCACAAAATATATTTACCCTAAACTCGTGTTCTAAAAATTTGTATGCCCACTAGGAATGATAAATGAATTGAAACCTTGAATGTGTTGAGGACAGTATAATCAACAGACAAAATATTCTGACCTTGAAGTTTACCTTCTTTTCCACCTAGTTTTTCAGCACCGTATTTCCATATTTCTAAACCAGGTTAGAATATGTGGCTGCCCTGCAGGTATTTCACCAGTGATCTTGATGTGTAACCTCTGGACAAGTCACTTAGCCCTGAGTTTATCTCGCCTAGTAGTAAGCTCACTAACAGTTGCTTACCTCACAGAGAAGTCACAAACTTAGTTCACGTATAAAGAGATCTCAAAGTGGAAAATATAAAAGAAATGCAAAGCGATACCACATTTCTCATTTAAAATGAGTGGGTGACAAATTGCTCATCAGATTGTACAATTTGGGTTGCTCTTACTTGCTTGCTAATTAACCAGTCTGACATTATGTTTCCTCCCTCTTGCATCCACCCTGCCTCTGAACTAATCAGGGTTCAATGACAGCATCACTTATCCCAGGACACATTCCAATAATTAAGGTTTGGAGGACATCTTGCAAACTCCATCACATACCAATACGATTTTCTCTCCCTCTACTGCTGCGTATCTGACATGTGACAAGACAAAGCCCTGCTCTCATATACATAACAGCAGGATGCTTTCCCACCTTTTAATGGCTGACTGAATTTCTTCCCCAGCAACTCTGACAGTACAAAAGTGCACTATAAAAATGACTGCTTCTTGAAAAGTGAAACCTCACAGTCTCTGGACTTGGGAACAAAATAAAAACCTAATCCATGTTTTTCCAAGCTGCATCTATTGCTGAATACTCTTACACAGAATTTTTTAGTGTAGGAATGCATGACCCCATAAGCTATATTTCGCTCTACACTCTTTTCCTCGCTGCTATATCACTTCGTTTGGCTTCCATGACTTAAAGGCCCATTTTGCCTTTGAGTAAGAAAGGAAGAACAGGTAAGGGCACCTCATACTTGATCAGGGAGCGGAGACAAGCTAGTAGGAATGCCTACTACTTGATTGCTTTTTAAACTTTCACATACAGAAGCAACAACAAATTGAAAGCTGGACTTTCCACTGCAGCATGCTTACAGTATCTTCATTAGCACTGACAGAACTAGTTTGAATTTCCCCACTAGTAACCGGCCACCTCTCCTCTGGTTTGTTAGCTCTGATTTAATTCAGATTCACAAGACTACACACCCTGGTCTGTAGAGACCAAATTTGAGCATAAGCTGATCATTCTTTCCTCAGATGCACTCTCCCCTCCAGTTTACTCTGAGAAAAGCCAGCTCATGAGCCAACAAACTGGGAAGCATGAGCCCCTAAGATGAAAGTGTAGATTTTGCAAGAACAACGTTTGATCTCATAAGTTTGGTATAAAATTATAAGAAAAGAATATAAAACCTGGATTCTATCTGCATTGGAAAATTCAGAAAGGCAAATTATTTTACAAAATAGATTTAAATTACCAATTTTAGTGAACAGCTATCAGCTTTCCTGAGAGAGTACTAATTTGAATATGGCTACAAATACCCTTCTCTTTATAGCTTAAGCATGCTGGTGATCAGTTCTCCTGCAAAGCAGAGGAAGGGACCAGTTATTTTCTCTCAGTGCTTGATTTTGAAGTGGTATTTTCATCAGTTCTAGAAACAGTGGAGTTCTGGCTTTAAAACATGTTTGACCATTGATTCCAATGCAGTAATGATTTTGCCCATAGTACAAATAAGACCTCCCACTGAATTTTGGTGGGTAACATTAGTCTTAAAAGCAAATTACCCAAGAATATTTCATGTTTTATCTCCTGGTTGGGGAAACTGATTTCTCAACTTTTATTTCAGATTCTTAGCCAATAAGCATATATTAGTTCATAAAAATGTAGAGAATTTCCATTCCTGTCTCACCTGCATAAAAGTCATCGCAATTCCTAGAAAGAAACACTCTTTTTGTAAATGGGAAAGGGAAGAATACAACAGAGTAACCTGGCATTGTGTGGGTTTTTTGTTTCCCCATGAACAAGATCAAATATATCAACTTCAGACTAAGTAATGTAGGTATATCATTAGGATTCAGTCAGTAGATGGCTTATGATTTCAAGAATGGAATCTGCTCAAGGTGCAGAAGGACAAAATAAAAAGAACTAAGTCTACAGATTATTCATTTTGTAATCTACCAGGTATTCAGGATGTATCCACAGTGGCAGGTAACTATACTCTCAATTGTACTGCAGAAACATGCACAGTTACAATCTTAGTCTTTAACCCATCTGCTGCTTTTCACAGATTCTAGTACTACAATATGTGCCTCAATAGAATGAAATATTCATTTATTTTCTTCCAGGTAGGTATGAATCACATTATGATCACATCTTTTACAGCTATGTTCTTCAAAACTGTGTACTGGTGGACAAGAGTGAAAATGGGAGAACTTTATGCATGTTACATTGCAGTGAGCCATGTTTTACTTAGTAGGCTGCCACTGCTTCTGAGACTGTATTCCACAATCATACAACAGAGATCAGGAAACAGAGTATTTCCTATAGACAGAAATTCATGGAGATGGTCAGTTCTTTGCTGGTATGAATCAACATACCTTGACTTAGGTAATATCACGCTACTTCACACATTATCATACCTAATGCCTCCACCAGACACTTCAAATAAATTTTACAAAGCAAGATATAAAAGGTAATAAAAAACAGTTTTGTGCCCCTAAGATCTCCTGATGTAATTTAACATGGTAAGCAGAAAATAGGAGTAGGAAGCAGTAGGAAGGGTTATGACACAAACTCAAAAGGAATTTAGCCAAGGTTCAGAGGCACAGCCAGTGTTGCTGCTGCTCAGTGTAGTGGTCCTCTCTCCTCTGAAGCTAGAACTATTTCTTCTCCACTATCTTTTGCATTATCCATCAGGTATATGTTTCTTTTTTTTTTTTCAGTCCAAAAAGAAGTGCAAGAAACCCTCTGTTTCATATATAACTTTCAAGGTCACTTGCATAAAATGTACAAAAAGCACATTTTTGTTGATGGAATAGCCTTTTGCTAATGAGGTAATTAGTGATATTACAGCAGAAAAAAAAGGGGGGGATTTCTTTCTCCTTTTCTCCCTTTTGCAAACCCAGTGAAGTGGCAAATTTTGTCGCATTTGCTGTATGTGCACAATATTTCAACCAGCTCTACAAAGTAATGTGTTTTTTGAGTAGCTACTGTATTTGCCGAAACTAAGTTATAATAATTTGATGACTAGGAACAAGATTAATTCAATGAACTACTATTCTCATGATAATTGCAAAATATGGTAGGGGACAGAGCTGGTATGAATAGAAATGGTTAGGGTATCTTACTGCTTCCTCAGTGTGAAGCCTGAAATGGAAAAATATCCAGCAAGAATATTAGGGGTCATATCTCTTGAGGTGAAGCAAGGTAATCAGTTAATTTCTCTAAAAGAAAACTAGGAGCTGCAATGAAAACTATCATCAGAGGAAGCATGAATATATATACAATAGAAGAATAAAAAACAGTGAAAGATATAATTACATTAAATTATAGCAACTGCCATGTGAAAGTACCAATGAAAGTAACAAAAAGAATTGTCATTTCCTTTAGAAATGATGTTTGATAATATCGCAGAGTCTTCATATCTTCTCACACATGGAGATGTGCCAGTTATCCAACATCTAAGGGGAAAACAAAGAGCCCCATTCCGGCCTCAGTTACAGTACAATTGGGAACAGCACTTAGCTTGTCAGTTAGGATGTGACAATCAAAACTAGAGCTCCTGACTGAACAGTCTTTGGAGAAGGGGATGGGTTTTTCACATAAAGCTGTAACAACTGGTACAAAGTGGCACTGACCTACCTCCTGTTCTCACACAACATAAATAACAATAACCACCAGTAATACTAGAAAGAATTTTTATGAAATGGTTCACAGATTAGCATTTTCATAGTGTGAGTATGTGAGACCAAATTTAGAGCAAGTAAGAGATATGCACATATGTTATATAAAGGCCTAATAGTCACTGAAGAGAGGCAAGTATTTTTCAACTACATGTACCAGAGAATTGGGATTTGAAGATCTATAAATAGTCTACTGAAGTTATGGAAGAAGAAAATTACAGCATAAACAAGTAAGAAATTGAAAATTATCAAAAGTAGAGTTAGAAAGAAAATTTTCTGTTCTGAATTAGGATAAACCCCCCGTTTTCCTCCTGCTATTCTTCTGTTAAAAAAAACCCAACACTTTTCCCAAAACAAAGATTAGCTGCTTTGGGCTAGCAAGTGTTTGGGCACCTGCTGGGATGTGTTCAAGATTCTCCACATTGTGATTTTACAAAGACATTATGTAGGAGATCATCGAGTTGTTTCTTCAAGGATCGTTTTGTGCAAATGGAACAACACTGTGTATCCCACATTTCAGCTGGATGTATGACCACAGAGCTACAGAGCACCTTCCCCAGCTCCATAGTTAGAGATATCCACCTACCCCAGCATATCTGATGGATGGGCGTGATCACAGATTTGTCCTGGATGTGAGGAGGGGTATGTCTGCTCTTAATATGCTTTCAGATTCTCTATCTTACTTTGATTGGATGATAGTGGACAGGAAAATAACCAAATCCCAATGTTTCTCAACAAACCTTGAAAGCGTTACATTCTAATACAATGATGGTCTGGAGAAACTAGTGGTCCAGTGTAGAGTTCCCAACTAATTCCCAAATTCCTTTTTCAAATTTGTAACCCCTTGCTCACTGTTGCATGTTATTTTACTTGTATATACTTTATTTGTGGCATCCCTGCAGAAATTTTAAGCAATGAAGTCTTAGTACAGGAGTATTTCCAGAACAGAAAATATGCTTTGGAAAATGACGCACAATTTTCCTTAGCTTAATGTCAACACATGTAAAATAAGTAGTAAGTGGATACAAAATGTTATCTTGTAATGTTAACCCATCATGGCATGGGTGTATTGGCAACAGAAAGTGCAAAGCAATGAAATATCAGGACTATGGAATCTAAAGTTCTCTCAATCAAGTGACTTAAACATAGCAAATTGAAGCTTGGAGAAGACTGAATTGTAAAACTAATAGGGCTATTACACTGGCTTTCCTTAAAATAATGTTTTAGTTGCCCCATTTCTTTTAATAGCAAACAGTGAATCATGGTCATCCACCTGTGGATATGCTGTAAATCAAGTACCATGAGAGCAGGAGAATGCTTACTGCAAAACAGAGAACTCCTGTGAAAGTCCTTGGGCCTTATTGTTACGCTCACATGAAGCTGCAAGGAAACAATGTGGATCCTTTTCTTCCAAACAAAGCAAAACACAGACATTCAAATGTTAAAATGGAATAAACATCTGACCAGGATATACCTAGCTGTCACAGTATTTGCTAAAATGGGAAAAGCAATATCACATATGGTGTATGAAGCAGTTGCCCAGATTGTTTTGCAGTTGCTTATGTTTATAGAGAAACAAGTATTGTGCATTAAGTATTTTACAACATGAGTTCAGATTAGGGCTAGGATAAATTAATATAACTCAGTTGAAGTCAGAGAAATTGAGCCTGATAATTCATGGCATGCTGCAGTGACAATACAGTAACAACAGGATGAATCGAGATATCCATTCTCATTCTGCTAAAGAAATAATGAACCCTCTAATTTACTGATACAAAGCCAACTTATTCCATTTTAGATAAGAATGCGTTGAGTTGCACCTATCCACCAAATTTAAGAATGTCTATTTTTAATTTACCTTTTTGTATATTTTCATTGCAATGGCTGATAGCAAAACTTAGGAAGAGTATATGGTCCCACACAAGCAGCTGTGAAAAGATCTAGAATTCAGACAAACAGCATTGTTAATAGACTACTCTTAGTGAAGAGAGAAAACATAGTGTCAATCATGCATACTGACAGGGTGCAATTAACCCAACATCAAATTGTAGAGAGATGGATGGGACCAGATGGTCCTGTTATCCTAACAAAGGATTATACAGCAAGTGCCCTTCGGAAGAAAGAGCATTTTTTAACATAGACCTTTGGAAAAAAAAAAAGATGATGTAAACTAAAGAGACATTACAGAAAACAGAAACTGAAAATGCTGTTTTAAATATGAATTCCAACAGTTAATTATGTGCTTTAAATACAAATACATGCTATTTTTTTGATCATAATGAAATTTGATCATACTGAAATTTACCCCAAAAGGTGTATCAAGAGATTGATGTCAAACAGAACCACTGAAAACAAAGCAAGGAATGATTAGAAATCATCATTCTTGCTGCTCCTGAAAGAAATATTTCATTTATTAAGCTAAAACTGGCCAAATGCTGCCACCCGAGCCTGCTGCACTTATGGGAAATACATACTTTGAAACCTAATTAGAGAGCAGCAACACTACAGCACTGAACTGAGCACCCTGAAACCCTTCCCAGAGCACTGCAGTGACTAATGTTGGGGATCATATGATAAGAATTAAAGATCCCATCCCCCCTACCATATGAAATAGGCTGTTAAGTAGGGGGAAGATACAACAAATTCATGCAAAGATTTCAGGTAAAGGAAATACATAAGAGGAATTTCTAACAAAGTAAAATTTCAGTTAAATAACAGAAATATATTACTTGAAAAAAAGCCCACTTAGTACTACTGTCATGCGAAAAGAGCATAATAACAGTGAAATCCCAAAGCCTTGGCCATTCCTGGTATTAGAACATGGGTCTTAAGCCTCGGAGCCTTTTGCCATCTCTAGGGTCATATGATTTTCTTCTAAATATATGGATCTAACCACATTGCAAGGAAATTGTACATCGCAGATTTTCAGGGTAAGGAGAAGGCTGGAAACAAATACAAGAATGCTATAGAAACTAGCACAGTACTGGTTATGTGTTAAAATACTAAATAATAGTAATACCATTCAGATATGAAGCCATATATTTGACCTTGTTGACACAATTGCATTAACAGTTACGTTTCCAACATTTGGAGGGAATTTCTATATGCCTCCTAAAGCTTTTTAGCCTAAAAAATGTACAAAGCCTGTAAGATACAATCATGATCACCTCCTGAATCACTGAAGAATATACCCTCAGCTTCCCTCACTAATTGAAGACTGAGTAACCTGCACCTTCAGTCAACAGAATTATTATATCGTCTATTCTTAAAATCAGAAAAACCCACGAGGAAACCATGCAGTCATGCCTCAATTAACTAGCTACGTGATGCAGATTTGTGTATCTATGGTTTAGTCAAGTGCGCTGTTATTTCTGCATGGCTAAGAAACATCAGAGGTTAGAAACTGATTCCTTCGTGCTTATTGTGTGCACTCAGATAAAAAGCAAAGCCTCCAGTCACTGCACAAGACAAAGTCTGTAAATTTATGCTACAGAGTTAATATTCTTTAATTCAGATATCCGTCTTCCTCATTTTCACGGCCAAGCACCATTCTCTTTCAGGTGCACATGCATTCTCATGGAATTACTGATAAAATCCAGACTTTCTGTTTTCCTTGGTCCAGGGCTGGCTGCAATGCCCCCATCAAATTAGTTTTCACAAGCAAAAACAAGCAAAACCAAAAGCCTAGAAAAAAAAAACAAAACAATGGGCATATAACTGTATGCTTTCTTATTGGAAAAATACCTTCTGCTAATGGAGACATTGTTGAAAAGATTTCCACTTTGATATTTCTCACTTTGTATTTAAGATGAAGAATTTAAGTAATTCAATTAGACAGGTCAATATACATGCAAATACATATATATAAACAACACTGGGAGGCTCAGCCCAAAAAGGAGAATAGAAGCCTAACTACTGCTCCTGTAAGGCAATGCAGGCGCTTCTGTGAGAAATTTTCCTCAAAATACGTGTTATCAGTTTACTGAGTATGAGACAAATTATGTCTTGGCAAGATTCATGCAAGGTTCCTCTGCAGAAGGATGCGTCTCAGGTCTACCCTGCAGACGCTCAGCCACCCCACAGTGACTCCGCTTCTCTTTTTATTAGGCCCTCTGCAAGGTGTGCTGAACTCTCCATTTGAATTTTTCTACAGAGGTGTGAAGAAGCTTCTGTGATATTTCCCTGGGTTTTCTCTGGTTATGATTCTGCTCCTTTTCTAAATTCCACAAGAGCTAGACTTGTGCAAGTGGGTTGAGAACTGGCTTTCCTTTCTTTTCATGACATCGTCTTGCACGCAGCCAAAGGAAATGCTTGGTGATGTTGATCTACACAATCACAATTAGAAAAAAGGGAAAAAAAGTGACCTGCTTGATGCCTTTTCCAAATTATCCAGTCTGAGAAATATCAGCTCTCTTCCAAGTAAGGAAATTATAAAAGATCTAATCAGCAGATAGAATATAGCCATAGAAAATGCACATCAGTGTACCTTAACGAAAGTAAAATAAATCCTGAAAGTTTAATATCCCCCTTTCTTGGACCTAAATAGGCCCCTTTGGAGAACTTTTTATTGTTTCTCATTAAATTAGAATTGTGCTGAGATGCCACTATCTACCATTTCCTATTATTATTAATGTAAAAAAAAAATAAAATCACTGCATATTCAGCATTTCCCCAGTTAAAACTGACAGAAAGAAAATCTGAGTTGTGTTTTTCCTTAATTCATGCTAATTTAAAAACTGAAAGTTCTTTACTTTTTTCCCCCAGTTTGCATCTGCATTTAAAGATAGCAATATTTTCTAATGATAATTAAGAACCTTTAATTTATTGGTTTATTACTTCTGTCCTACATTAACAGCTCTTAGAGAAACAGCTCAGAGATACCACATGTGTGAATGTGCTTAATTCCTCTCTCATTAACCTCAGAAACATGCAGCAATTTCTGCCCAACTCAGACCAGAAGTACTGGATTTTCTTTGCTTTTCAAGTTGTTAGCAAAGTAGTAGCTTACAGTTTAATCATGGTCCCAAGTCTGTTGCTCACCCAAATTCCAGCGTTTGTGACCCTCTTGTGATTAGAAATTACTGCTCTAAAAATGAGCTTGTCCTGTTTCATCATTTACATATTAGGGTATGTTCTGTTAATGAAATGTTAATATTTTTGTGTAGTTTGCTCAAGGCAGAACTCCTGAATCAGATCGGCATTTTTACCAAGAAAACAGAAAGCAAGAGATATACATATGGATAAGATGACATTCTCCCAGTATACACTGAATACTCCTTTTAATAATTCAATAGTAGGAATCAACTTTTCTAATTTGCCCAAAGACTCCTCTTATTTGCTACCAAAACACAGTTGCTTAATTTATTTCAGTCATTTTGGGGTTTTACTTATTTAACATTCATTGAAGTGAGCATGAGCCAAGTCAAGGCACAAGAAGAGAGAAGCTGGAGAAGGAGGACAAAGGAATGACTCCCTTGTCCAGGGGGCAGTGAATGAAGCAGGGCAGGGACTGTGGTTTGCTTTATGTCCTTGAGTTACTTCTACTTTCTGTTCATCATGGAATGTCTTAATTATTGGGTTTGAGGATTAGGACTGGGAGTACTTGGTTTTATTCTAGTCTTGGGACACCAGGGAGGAACAGAGTGCTTGTATGAACTGTTGAGGGTGGGGAACCCTCCTGTGAAGGGAAGAATGTGGATTCAAGCCCTCAGGGTCAGAAAATAAAAGAGCTCCAGTCTCATCTCTTGTAGGATGCAGTGAAGATAGCCTTGAGATTCAGTGATTCCTAACAAAGGCTTAGTGTGCTCCATCACAGCACAAAGCTTCATGGCAAAAAGCAGCAGATT
>JASSUY010015134.1:22446-48043 GCA_032466535.1 Forpus xanthops
CCTCCTGTGAAGGGAAGAATGTGGATTCAAGCCCTCAGGGTCAGAAAATAAAAGAGCTCCAGTCTCATCTCTTGTAGAATGCAGTGAGATTCAGTGATTCCTAACAAAGGCTTAGTGTGCTCCATCACAGCACAAAGCTTCATGGCAAAAAGCAGCAGATTTTCTTCTAGGGAGCAGTGATAGCCTGTGAAGCAGCACATGGGGATGAATGCAAGGCTGACGTCAGAGTTCTCTCATAGTTCAGCAAGTCCCAGTCTCTATTCCCGACCAGTTTCCAGACCCAGGATTTCACACTGCAGAGAGAGATGCAACATTTGATACTTTGCAGAACTTTCCATCTCCTTTCCCAACAAGTAGCACAGATCCCTACAAAACTCCCAAGTGGTGTACAAACTGTTCTGGTCGCTCAGAAGCAGCAGTTCCAATTCTGAACTCTGTATTCAGTGGCCACAGCAACATTAATATTGAAGAATCACAGCCTGGCAAAGTTCACTCAGGCTGATGAAGCAATCTTCAGCCACTCTTATTTTGACTATTAATTGATACAGATTCCCTGCACTGTGCTGTGGGATGAAGGATACTCTGGGTTGGACTACTCCTTAGCAAATCTCAAATTTTAGCTGTTATTTTCTGCCCTGGCAGAATCTATCTTCAGGGATTCCACAGTCTCCTTGCAAAATGTGGTGTCTCATCTAGATCATTATCTGTATAATACTTGAGAAGAGATGCACACCCTTTGTCATCCCCTTCTTTTTGGACTGTTCAGAGAACTCTGAAGCATCTGCAGCTTAACAAGGTAACAGGGCAGATCACACAAGTTCATTAGTGCCTAATCCACAGTTTTTCATGGCTGTGTGCCACAAAGTTTCTGCTTGAGCGACCTCGACAGGCAGTGGTGTAGTCATATGGAGTTTTTAATAAGTGTCAGAAAACCTGAAGTACTAACGTATCCCTAATGTTACTTTTTGGCATTGTTACCCACTAGAGATAAAAGAAAGAAATTGAAATGTCTGTTTCCAGAAAAAACGAAATCTCACCTGGGTAGAGTGTGAGGGAATGAATGGCTCAAGAAACCTGCATTAAGATTAGGTTATATCCCTTCCAACTCACTCGCTTGAATCCAGCAGGGGTCAATTGGAGATTATCACTATTTGACATCCATAAAGGCATATGTTTCAAAACAGGCTTTTTAGTTGCCTTTTGGGATGAGTTACCAACAAAATTAGTTGTTGGCTTGACTGCATTAGTATTTATTATATCAAATGTTGACACCCTGCCCTGTGCAATAGGACATGAAAAAAATGAAGAGGGACTCTGCTGCTCTCAGCTTCAAGCAGAAAGGAGGACGCAGGGGCAGTATGGATCAGAGACATTCAGGAGCAACTGATAACCCCATCCATACATACAACAGGGAAGAAAATGTGTTGATCCATATGACTGAAATAAGCTCACCAGTCACTTGGAAGATAGCTCTGTGCTGCTGCCCTACCAGTATGCATTCTGTGCATAAATCACAGAATTTAGCAGTCTCAGAAAAAATAGAGTATGGAATAAATTATGCTTTAATTATCTTTTGCTACTGTAGTGTAACTAGCTTGATTGTCTTTACTAACAGTCAAATTACAAATGTGTAAGGAAAGACAGAAATTTGACCCTTATATATCATGTATGTATTTACAGACGTTCTTAAACTATTATTAATGTGATTTTGGTGGTAAGGGGGTTTTTATGCATGTATTTTTAAAGACTATCCTAGCTGAAAGTTTAGATTTTTTTTTTTAAATGAAACTATATCTGTCTTTGGCCAAATGAATGTGAGAATTTTAAGGAAGGAAGTTTCTCTTTCTTTTTTTTACTATTACGCTTCACTGAATAATCTGTATTAAGCTATGCTTTAAATCAGCATTTTCTCAAATTGAAGAACAACTGATGCTAAAGTATGTGGTAGCTTATAACACTTGTAATTTGCATAAAAATAAACCAATGAGTTCATCACTAGTGTTTTCTCTAGCAAGGATTTCTAAAACCAGTGGCCAGGAAATATTGTTGATTTTTCGGACCATACTTCATCTAATTACACAAAAACATATCCACAGAATTGCGAGGGTTCATGGAAGAGATAATCAAATCACAACTATTCAGAAAGAGAGAGACGCGCAATGCAGAACTGCTGATACAGCAATTTAATTACAGCAGTTTAGCAACAAAAGAGTGAAGTTCTTTAATAGATGCCACAAGTTTAACATCTTTGAGTACAGAAAGGGATACCTAAAGAAAAGAAAAATCCACCACAAAACAAAAAACAATCCAAAACCAAATAACAGCAGCACAAAAGCAGAGGAATATTCAAGTCAGGTCTTCAGGTACACCATTTTTCTTTACATAGTTATATTAATACTTTTCCTGGAAAAATAATTTCCAAGTGCTGAGCACAAAGCAAGCATCTATCTTGAGTTAACTCGGATCAGTAGGACCAAGCACAAACTAATAGCTTCATTTAGGAAAATATTAATTATCTCAAATGTATTTTTTGAGGTGCAGTAACTTCTACATTTATTTATGTACAAGCAAAAAGGGGCTTTATTCTCAAAATTGGATCTTTATATACAAAGTCCTCATAAAGATTCCTATTGATTCAAAAGAGGTTTTGCTGATTCGCATGTTTGAAATAAAATGGATTCTTTTTCACCTTTGTAATTTTCTCCTTTTGTTGAAGAGTGATAAAACAGTGCAAACAATTATGGTGAAAATTAATTTAACACCTGTTGTTTTAAGACTACTTATGTGCTGCTGCACATTTTATAAGAGACTTCTATTGAAAATTTGGCCCCAAATCTTAAAAGCTGGTGAGGATGAAGCACTGAGTTGTACCTAGAAGCTATTTAGAAGCTATACTAATACTGATATTTAGTACATCAGTGATGCTTTTTTGTTATGGAAAGCGTGGCAAAACCCCCTTATTTCATTCCTGATTCTTTTTCTTTTAAGAAGAAATATCTAATTATTTAACATCATACCTTTTAAACAATAATACTAATTGCCTTGTTAACTGTCAATTTTGCATGGACCAGAGCCCTCTTAGAAATCAGGTAGTCTACATGTACATTAAATACTAGGATTTATGTCTTTATTATTATGTTATCCCGAGCATCATTAAAACACACATCAGATTAAAAACATGTGTGTGTGAAATGGCTAAGGAAACACAGAGGTCAAGCTTGCATGATGCAATGGACAGCAGTGCCTACATCACTGGCTTAACTCTCTGCAGGCAGTTGTGAAGTGTGAGAGCTGATACCCAACTTTGCAGAAATACTGAATCAGGCCTGGAAAACTATCTAAGCCTTCTTCCATCCAAGATTACTTGCCCTGTGTCTCAGCAGAGATTAATACCTTGGGCACAGGGCTAAGCAAGTTTGCAATACACAGGTTTCAGGCTAATTGGGTTATTTCTGCCTCAGCTGCCTTTCTGCTTTGCTCCACTGCTAGAGATGCTAGTGCCAAGATTCGTGGGATTTCTAACATATGCAGTGCTTCAAATTTGGGTGCTTAACTGGAAACAGTTTAAAGAGAACTGATTTTGAGAACAGTATTTAGCATTTTCCAAAAATCATATCCTTGTAATGGGTCTCTAGGTGATTGCTCCAAACTGGGAACATTCATGATTGCAAATCCCTTTGGAAATCTGAGTCCATGGAGACTTGCACAGTAGGAGATCAAGGATTTGCATTCAGAAATCCTCTGGGCTTAGGCTACCATTATCAGTGCTGGGCAATCCCATATATTATTGGTACCTAAATTAGAAAAACAGCGAATGTGTAAGAGATGCACTAAGACAATTAGTATAACCAACAAGGAATGTTGTGAGGAAATTATTTTTAACTTGCATTGGACTTTTAAGAAAAACAACCAACAAACAAAATTCCCTTGTAACAGTTTAAGCCTTTTCCCCTCCCCGTGAAGTCATACATTGTTGCTGCTATTTTACAAGATGGACAAGCTAGATGGAGTAATTCCTTCATGAGACTGCAAAATGTTTCTTTTGCTTTCCCCACTATTTTTATCAGCCCTAAACTTAATGTTGCATTTACACAGGCTTTGGATATCAACAGCTTATAAATATCCGATGACCAAAAAAGTCACGCATCAGGATTTTTTTTCCTTCCATTATTTTATGTGAAGCTCTATTAAACGCTGGGTATGCCAGCTGGTCTCAGCTTACACCTGGAGCAACCTTACTTAAGCTCAGACTTTTACACTGTACACTTTAAATCTTAACTTGCAATGTTAAATTCAAAAGTTTTGGTGGTTCACAAAATCCTACTTTCATGCACATCAAAGATGACTGTGTCTGTGTTTATACGAGAGCAAAATTTGATCCTCTAACATCTGATTTGTACAGCTGCAAAGAACAGCCAGAAAACAGAGAAACTGAAACTCCATAGATTGGGGTTAAAGTGGGTTCCGCATAAAGCGTTGTCAATAGGTTCCTTGTTGCTAAGGAAACTATTTCCTTGGTAGCTGCATGTTTGCCACATCTTACTAAATTGGTGTCAATCTGAAGCAAAGAACAATGTGTTGAGGCATCACAAGAAATAAAAAGCCCAAATAGGCTTAAAGTTTATTAAATACTAATTTAAAAGAAAAACAAACTGAAAACACTGCATGATAACTCACTGAAAAGCTCTGATTGAGTAAGGAGTTGGCCATGCAATAAAGGATTTACGTAGTAAATAAAAACCTTTTCACAAGAATGTACTTTTTAGCTGTTGAAAATCTCAGGTGATGCAATCCTACGGCAGTTAATTTTGTGCACAGGAGTGGATGGGATACTACGGCATTACCTTTTTCTTCCTAATTATGTAAACATTAAAAGATATTTTTACCATCTAATATTACATTATATAGTAATTTACAACCTCAGAGTGAATAAAGCAGATTCTAAGCACAGTTGTAGAAACCCAGAAGTATAAAAATGCTCTGCATGCTTTCTGTTCACAATTGTTAAGAATGGTTTGCAAGGAAATGATAAAGTATACCAATTTTTGTACCCCACGGAACCTCACTTCCCCCCTGCTTTTCAAGTACACATATATTAGCATTGCCAAGAATTTTCTTAGGCAGAGTTTTTTTGAAGTGGGAGGTTCCAAACATGCCAGTTTAAAGGCCATGGTATTCAATGTGTAACTGTGCTATGTATCTCCATGTTAGCCAACCAGATAATGTCTATATGATTATGAAATAAAATTAATGAAGAATAAGACCAATTTTGAGACGAACCACACTCAGGAACACCAAGATTGTTTCTATAGCTACTCACAACCTTTCTCCAGTTCTCTAAAATCCAAACCCAAAAAAATCTCACATTGAAAAACATTCGTGCTTTATCCCAAATGACTCAGCGAGTCATTATTTTGTCCCAGGCTGTTTTGTCCAGAGTCAACATACCTGGACTATGGCAAATTACCTTTTTTGCAATGTTTTTACAACCTCGTAATTCATAAGAAAAGGAAGGGCAGTGAACATTTTTCTACATGGAATAAGTGAAACCTCAAATAAGAAAACAACAAAAGTACAGCACATCAGATACTTCTACAGAAGAGAGATGCTGAAAGAGAACCCTATGAAATGTACCATGACCAAAACCTTCCATTTTTCTGCTCTTTAGATGAGCCTTAATGTTAACACTAATTCTTTGTATTTCTCAAAGTTCAGGATTTTAAAGGTGCCCAAACAGCATGGAAACAGGCCCTAGTGCAAAGAGCTCAAGAGAAAATTAATGCATTAAAACAAAGAGGAACTACATGGACACTTCTCTTACTGGTTCATTTAACTACCGAAATAATTTGTCTCTTAAAGCATTTTTTTCATAGTATTTAAGCCTTTTCTACATCTCACCTATAAACTCCAGAAAAAACATTTTTCATCTTCAGAAAGTGCCACAAGTGTGTTACAAGAATGTAAGGAACAGAAGCAAAGGAAGAGAAATTAAAGACAAGAAGTGATCCATGAGAAATTAGTTTGATTGACAGCAGTCCTATTTCACCATGCACTGCAGTTTCCAGATCTGACACAGCTGAAGAATTCATGTGCTCTTTACTACTTTTCTTGGAAAAAGTAAACCATATTTTGCAACACACTGGCAAAGCTGTACAAAGCCAGCTTTCTACTTGGTTTGTGCTAGCTTATGAGATGCTCCATAATCTTATACTTCCCATAAGTGAACATATTCCCCGAATTAACGATGTTAACTTCCATACCATTGCATAGGAATCAAGACAACATTGTGCATTCATGCTGCACATCACTTGGATCTAGAAGATTCATCGTAGGTTGCTGTCACCAGTAGAAACAACAGTAAGGACTGTAGCTCTCTCAGTTTTCAGTGAGTGTAAGAAAAATACAGGAGTAATGGATGCAAATATGGTCTGATCAACATTTGATCACACTCCTATTTTCACTGGGGTGAGAAAACAAACTCAAGTGGGACAGGAAATATAGAAAGAAACTATGCAGGAGAAAAAAAAACCAAACATGTGTACATGTTTAATTAGATTGTGAAGGAGGAAGCAATGAACAGAAACAGGATGTGATTCTCAGTGCAGATGAGGTAAAGAGCACACAGCTGTTTCAACTTACACTTACCCAGACCACCTCTGTTCAACAGGAACTCTCTGCATAGAATTAGAGGGAGGTTTGATGGTGGAATGTAAAGTCACAGGCAGAGACGTGCTTTGTCTTATGCGAACTCTTTCTCAGAACACTTCTTGTGTAGGGGCAATAGAATGGATGTGGGACGTAAATGAGCTAGCAGGATCAAGGTTTCCTGAAACAACCCTTCTTCACATATGAGAACTTTTGACCTATAGAAACTGCTCTAGGAACACAGTCATGAGAAACAAGTTTGAATGAACTACTGTATATAATTGACAGCATACGCAGCTTATCAGAACTGGCATATATAAACTCGTAACAATCCATCTCTTGCTAACTTGGTCTTTGTACCTTTCTTCCTTTTTTTTTTTTCCCCTAGGCATATTTTAACATTTGAAATTACTGAAGCTGGCCTAGAAGCCACCGCCATTCCCTGCATCCTCAGGAAGAAGTCAGGTGCATTTTGTTAAATGTAACCCTGATTTATTAATAGGTAAGTTTATCAACAGTCACTTTGTGCATTTGAATGCTGTTTGTGGCTGCATTAAGAACAATGAAAACTGTGCTTAAAGGTGGTGTGTTTTTCAAGTGCTTCTGCTCAATTTGAATTCTTAGTGTTTCTGTGGATTGTACCTTCAAACCTGATTTGCTCCACAGGAGCAAATATATTGTGGGTTCTCTTCAGCTAATTTAACAGTCTACTACTTAACGCTGGAGATCAGAAATACTGTGAGATATGGGAAATAAAAAGTGTATCAGAGGACTTTAATGGGGACATCAAGGTTAATATCTGTCTACGCTCTTTCTTGAGAAACTGCAAGCAAGACAATTTATTGGATTGGACCCGAGTTTTATGTTTAATTATCTAAAGCATGGTTTCCTTAGCAGCACAGCTTTCCATTGCCTGCCATCTAGAGAGACAGCAGACACAGTTGCTATGAAATCCATCAGCTGGGACCTGAACCAAAGGTTACACTACGAGCAACAATGTCAAGAACACCATGCAGAGGGCTGGTATGATAGACCCTAACAGAAAGACTTCACACCAGGCTAACACTAATAGGAAACTGCTAAATATTCATTAAGCCACTCTGAAATAGCAGTATTTTAGCTATCGCAAAATCAAACTACACAGAAGTTCAAATAATGAAATTTTTCTTTCTTGGCACAGGTTCCTCTGACACTTTATTTCCTTACAGCCTGGAACTGCAGGGACACAAGAAGTTTCTGCAACTTCAAAATAAAAGCATTGCAGATAGCTGTTTGAACAAGTGGAATATCACAGTGGCATTTTGGTATCATTGGCAGCCTTCCTTGATTATTGACACCAGTGCTCCTGTAACAGCCTGCAGAGCTGCAGCCAGCATCTCTAGTATTTGTCACTGTCACTTCACAAGTGCTCGGCATTGTTCAGGAAATTGTATGTGTAAAGCAAAACTGCCTGCGACCAACTTCGACAAGGGAGCGGGGATGTGAGGGTGCTTGAAACTGAAACAGAGGTTTTATGTGTCCTATTATGTGCCCCAGCAAGAGCCATAAATAATCGTGACAAAGATTTTTTTTTTGTGTTACATGTGAAAGTCCTTGACTGTGCCTCCTGCTTCAGCTCCCCCCTCTCTCTCATGCGCTACAGCTGCCAAGCTGCATGATGATAGATGGCACTATGCAGCAAATGACAGCCGGATAGATTTTTTAGTTTGTGCTTTAGAGAGAATCAGATATGCTGTATAAAGCAATAAAAAAAGCATACTCACAAGGTGGGGTAAAAATAGCTAGCGCAGCAGTAGATGAGTTTGCTGTTTATCCAAAAGTTAAATCTTTACACGCAAAGTCTAGGTGATGTGTTAATTATTTTAAAACTAAGTAGTAATATTAAGCAGCCAAACCTAGGGAGTTTAATATTTTGTTTTCCTCCATCTTTTAATGTAGAATACATTGAAAACCTGGATATAAACATCTACGAATAAGGACAGCATACACAGTAAGAATGGAAATACAAGTCCTGAATCTGCACAAGATGTGCTTGAGAAGTTAGCTCTCAGATCTTGAAACATGAGCCCAGACTGACCGTAAACTTCCAGTCATCAAGCCACTGAAGCCAGCAAGACTCTACTATGAAATCTCACCAAGGTTATTTGAGAACAAATACAGAAAATTATTTTTATCTTTGAAAGAACTTGTGTGATGAAACCCGCATATTTAGGTTTTTAGTACATATCATGTTCTCTTATATGCTAAAATGTATTAATTTTGTGATAAGAAAGCAGCTTTAAGGAAAGCAAGAATTCAAGTGTGTCACAGTACCCACAAAATATTTATGGAATATGCATTGCAGTGACATGGGTATCCATTGGGATTGCATAGAAAAGCTAGAAGAAAAAGGGGGTGCAAATGCTGTTCTGTATGCTGGTAAAATCTGACAATCACATACACATAAAGCAGCAGCTTTTCATCATACTTAATATTTTTCAGTAACTGAATATGACATTCTGAAGAACAGGATATTCCTCCGAAATGTGCACTGTACACATTTGAGATGTGCAAACTCGGAAGTTGTTCTGTCCTTTCCACTGGATGTTAACTTTACTTGTTTTCCTCTGTGCTTTCTATTGATCTAGATGCTGTGTAACAAATGGCCTGGCTTCCCAGCCACCTTGGAAATGTCATGCAGGAGTCAACAAAAATACTTAGTGTATGTTTTATAAAGAATTACAGCTGGCTCTGAATTACTCTGGCTTTCATCTCTGTAAAGCCAGTCTGGTTGCTTTCTGTATCGATGGATGAGCAGAAGTACCAGGAAATGATTCAATGAGCTAGTGAGTTTCCCAGTTCACGGACATGACAGCCTGAGACATACTTATTCACTCTGCTCCTGTCTCCTCATACACTATACTTGAAGCTGCTATGTAATTTAAGAGTACTCAGTATATCAGATCTCAACTATTTTTCCCCACTGATTTCTGATGAATCATGTTAGGAAAGCTGCGGTTTTAACGCTGGAGGATGTGACATAATGCAAAACAGCACAAGAAGTATATTAAAAAAATATGTCTGTCAGAATTTATATTGCTAGAAGGGGATAATTTGAATTATATGCCCATAATTCAAATTTGGGGATAATTCAACACCCAAACAGATACATTTCTAGCTCTATCCAGTCATCTGAGATAATACTGGCTGTTGTTTATTACTTACTAGTATGTTGTTATGGCATCACCTCCCCATGCTATGCTTAGGGGACAGTTTACATTTCCATAATAAAATCCATTTTCTATAGGTTTATAACTCTGTTTACATTTCACAAGGCTGCTGCCTGGCATATGAATTTCAGTTCAAGTCCTATTGCTCTGACTAAAAAGAACTTTCAAAACAGCTCATTTATTTAAAAATAACTAATCAATGCAATCGAGAAGATTTAAAGTACATAAAATTGTTTCCCAGGCCAAGGAGTTTTAGCAACTCACAGCTATTCACTAGAAAAGTACCTATTAAAGTCCTTTTTACAAGAACCTGATGGATTTAGGACCAAATGGAACTACTTAAATAAGCAGATGTTCCGGCATTGCTATATTTAGAGATAAGTCAGAACAGTAATAAAGCATGATGATTTAAAACTGAAAGGGAACATTTCTTACATGATGCAACAGCAGTAATGCATAGAGCTGCAGTTCAGTGTGGTACCACCAAACCCTCCCCTCCTGTTTTTGCAGTGCTCAGAGGGGGTCTTGTGGTGATTCATGGGTACTAAAGTCATCGAGGGATTGAATCCCTGGAGGAACAAAGGTACCCACTCAATTCAGTGTTGGTATCTCCTTAGGTCAGGCATGGAAAACCTGAAAAGTCTGGGGCAGAGGTATATGTAATCATTTAAAGAATAAAACCTCAAATGCATAACTCGCAGTCACAGCTAGAGGGGCAACTCTGAAACACTGCCCTCTCTCCCAGACAACTGGCTGATCCAACACACTCTTCCATATAACCCTCTTCTTATTTCCACAAACTTCTAATTTTCTCCACATTATTCTCTACTCTCAATTTACAGTACCTCATTGCACAATTAAAAGGGCAAAGATTAAGTTTTTATTTCCCTATCACTTTTCATATTCTCAGGATTTCTGACTGAGGCAGGAATGAGGAACACTAACAAACACTGAAGGAATTGCTGGGGATCTGATCACAGTGCCTGATTTAATGCTTGCCCACCAGAAGCAATGAACTAAAGATTGAATGTATGCTCCTGCTCAGCAGAAGAACTTATCCCAATTTCCCAAAGGTGTCTCTTTCATTTGCTGAAATACCCTGATATAACAAAATATTCTCAGCCACATAAACGGAAAATAACATAACTGTCTCTTTACACTGACACCCTTTCTACCTGTGCCCAAGAAGCTATTACAAGATGAGCTGGCATAGTTATGGGTGTTAAAATGGGGAAACAAAAAGTCCAGGCTTTTTTACCACAGTTAGACGTGTGGTCTAGTAACTCACATGAGAAAATGTGAAAGTTGCATCTGATATCTATTCACCAGACCATATAATCATGCCTGCTGTTTTTTTCTGATTATTTCTGGGAAAATAATTTTATTTAAGTTCGTTAGAGAATTTAATAGAGAACACTCAGCATTGACAAATATAGAGCAATCTCTTAAATGCAGAAATCTGTCCCTGGGTGCAATGTCAATGCTAACCTTTCCATATCTCTGTTTTTGCCAATTTTAGACAGCAGTAGTGCAGGTCTATTCATAGTTGGAATTGGAGCCTGGGAAATGCCTCTCCCAGATCCCCCTGAACAAGAGGAATGAGGCAGAGGGATGCAGTGTGGCTCCTTCCCAGGCAAATTATGGAGCTTCACCATCTCTGTTGTGCTCAGCTGGAGCAAGGGTTATAAAAGTGGGTTTGTGAGTTTGGATGTGACTTTGGAATATCATGTTATGCTAGTACTGGTGTTTTGAACATTACAGGGTTTGTGATCTCAGCCTTCCTGACCAGGGTTCATTTTAAACAGCCATCTCAGATTTTGCACAGGTTGATACATGTGTCTCTAATCATCAGAGCCAAACTAGGGTTGCACCTCATAAACATTGTCTTTCTTGGAAAAAAATGTTTTCTTTCAGATCAAACTGAGTCACTGGGCAAGTAAGGAGGAGGAAAGGGGGAGTTCATTATGCATGTCTAGTCTGTCCAAGAAAAGACGGGATTAACAGCTAATTTCCTGCCATTATATTTCACCCCAAAGAAAGCTTTTTCAAAGAAATGACTTGCATCTCAAAATGACTTAACATCTGCAACGAACAAAGATGAGAAACTCACCAGGACACAGCCTGAATTCTAACTGCTCCTTTGTAATTCTTTCTATCTTGGTAGTATAAAGTTGTTACAAGAAACAAAAAAGGGCAAACAGTGCCTCTACCTGAAGCCAGTGCTCTCTGCTAGGAGAAGAGCCCTCAGTCTGTGTTGCTGATCATGGAGGGTTACAGGGATGTGCTCACTGTCAGAGGTGAAGCTTTGAGCTAGGACCTGCTTTGGTTCCACAAACCCATGTAAGTAAGAACTCTTGTGATCACATTTTAAATGGCTGTGGGAACTGCCAGAAATTTGAAAGGTGTATTTAATGCTGAAAATTGGCTGAGGGCATCAGACTACCTTCTACTAACTTCTCCCTAAAAATCACATCGTCCAGTTATGGTACTCTGAGATCCCACCTTAAGATGCATGTCTGTTATCTCTTGTGTGTGCAGTCTGTATGTGCGATTGTGCTCCTAGGAAGAGGGATGAAGCCATTTGAAAAATCCATCCTCAAGCATCTTGGTCCCTTGTCTTTCTGAAACGGACTACTCTCGAGTTCTTGAGGAGATGAAAGTAATAAGAGTAGGCCATAAAATTTTCTCTTTCAGACATATAGCAACTTTTCATTCCTAGGTTCAGAAAAAAAGGAGAGAGAAGCATAAAAAACACCTAGAGGTAATATTACCTTTAGATTAAAATTTTCTGGAGCCTGGGCAAGTTTCTCCAGTGCTGTGCTTGTGCAGAGCATCCATGGGACTAAACCCAGCTGCTGTAAAACCAGGCAGCAGAGGCCAGGCAGGGTGAGCAGCCAATTTGCCTTCCCTTCCCATGCACAACAGCCCAACTCAGGAAGGCAATGGCTGCAAAACAACTTTTAGTAAAGGTAGAATTCATTCCCCTCATGTAGCAGAGTACTTCAGAGGACCTGTATGGGAGTCCTGAACTATCCAATTACCTTAGTAAGCACAGATTCACCCATAGCATACAAACTATTTCAAGATTACAGACAAGTAGAAAACTGTACATAATGGTGAACAAAGAGTTACTGCTACCTGCACTGGTAGGTCAAGCACGATGCCCATCTTTGCAGGTTCTATCAGTTAAGTGAGCAGACGTGTATAGTGATAAATTACTGAGCATCAGTAACACTGTAAAACTCACTGGAACAAATTCTCTGCTGGTGTAACTCTACTGAAGTCAAAAGAACAATGTTAGG
Source organism: Forpus xanthops (assembly GCA_032466535.1). NCBI lineage: Eukaryota > Metazoa > Chordata > Aves > Psittaciformes > Psittacidae > Forpus > Forpus xanthops. Next base: position 35,603 of record JASSUY010015134.1, read on the forward strand.
GAATTCAGTCTGTTAAATTAAAAACTATATGGATTAACACAGCATCCTGGATGCATTTCTGTCTGCATCAGTATTACCACTAAATGTTGTGGACGTGTTGTGACTCCATCAGCAAATGAAGTGAAAGGGAATATTAGCTACTGAATAGGAAACAACCTATGACTTGGCAGATCAAATAATTACACTTAAAAACTCCACTGTGTTTAGCTACTCTTTAGCCAGGTTAATGCAACAGAAAAAGAAAATCAAGCAGAATCTCACTGTACTTCTTTCAGTGTGCATTTAATATGCTGCACATGTGCTAAATCACACTTCTCATACCTATTTCCACATTGCATAGTGACACTGTTTCACAGGGACAGGTTTTTCAAGTGGCAGATCTTCTCAGTGAGCCCTATCAAATTGATAAAGCTTGCACCCGAGAGTGAGTTCCCACTACAAGCACAGATAGACAAGGAGGTTATCTCCTGGCCATTTCCACTCGGTGGAATGGGACCCTGTGTACCAGTGTTACAGATATGAATTGGTCCCTTGCAGAAACATCTCTCTTGGCACCTTGCACACACCCCAGGCCAACTTACTCTGCGGTCAATGGAGCTGTGCCAGCCCACATCATTGGCACACGTGAGCTCCACTGTTTTGTCTCAGGCTTCAATAAGATAAATGAGTTTAATTCATCCTTTGTGTAAGCAGGGACAACTCCTAGAAATTAGACTGGAGTTGTATGCCTCAGCTTAATTCATTCCTTTAAACAAAACTCCATTTTTAAATCACTATTCTTGTGTCTGTCAGGGTAGTGAGGGTCATTTGTGGCATATATACTTTAAAAGTCTAATAGCCATCACCATAAAAGACCACTCAAGCACTCAGTCATACTGGGTCAGATTCTGATTGCAACTCACCACTACCAATCTGAAAAACAGATTCTGTAAAGAATTTGTGTCACAAATTACATTTGCTCTGAGCCACATAACAAAAGAAGTCTGAATCTAGATTAATTGTCATGATTATGCTCCAACTCAGAAGTCAGTCCTCAGTAACGGGTTTCTTTCGAAAGGCTTGCACAGTCGCTTATGGAAGTTTGCAGCTTCTATGCACAAAGAGCAACAAATAAAATAAAATAATCATATAGCCAAAATTAGTGGAAAAGCAACACACTGAGAAATATGTATTTAACTCTTCCCCACATATACAAAGTTGCTAGGGAACGAGCAAGTGCCTTGCAAACTGCCAGTACAATTACATTTACAAAGAACTGACAAGGACTGACCTTTGCCTATTCCTTCCTGTCTGCCTTTTACCAGGCATGGAAAAGACTGGTGGCTTGACAAACAGATTTGATGGGCACATTTCCAGACAGCATGCTGTCTGAACGGGTGAGGTAGCCCTCTTCTGCAGGTCTGCTGAGAACTAAGGAAGCTTTTAAGAGCACCACAACTGTCAGTGTTTAGCTGTTCAAGTAAAAGGTGGTCTTTCCCTTTGCTAAACTTGTGAGAGCTTTGGAGGTACCGGATTTGTTTAGTGCTTTAAAGCACAGCACTTCCAGCAAATGTCCAGTTGAATAGTTCCATCAACAGCTACTAATGAAATCCTAGTATAATTCCTGTAAAATAAAATCGAATAAAGGTTTATATAGCAAATAGTACCCATGCAAAATTTGCCAATGCTTTTGCAAGTTGAAGCTGTACATTGTACAAAATTGCAGGGATTGTGTACAAACACTGCTGTACAGAGGCGATACCCCAACTTCCATAGAAAACCTTGAAAATATGCATAAAAAAGGCATGTGCATTATTTAGTATAAGCAGCTAAGAAATTCTGTGCCATTATCTGTTTATTTTAATAATTGCAACTTTCAATGGTAGTGACATAAAAACAATTACTTTTTGAAATTCCTCTGTGTATATGCATTTGAAACTACACAGCCATTAAAAACAGTCTGTCAAATTAAAGGTTGTGCAATTAATTAAGTGCAAATCCTGTAAAACTGGACCAAGGAGAAAATTCATCAAATGTGTGAAATATGACCTATCTTGTCCAAAAGACAAATATGTTTAAACAAAATATGAAAATTGATGACAAAATTACTGGTAGCAAAATGCACACAGAGCAAATATGAGACAGCTGTACTTTGATTCAGCATGGGAGGTTCATCCTTACAGAATTTGTGATTCATTATCTCCACTGTCTTGTAAAACTTTCCATAGTTAATCTCTGAAGTACGGCCTTGTATCTATGATAGTAAAAACTCTCAATAAAATCACATATAACTGCTTAGCAATGATTTACTGTCCCTTTCCAGGATCAGATTAAATCTATTCTAAATTAGACGTGGGCAATCCAGCATCAAGTTTTTGCTCTGATACCTGAAATCTTTGCCTTTTGTTGCTGCTTCTTCCAATCAACATCCCGGTCCCATCCGTGTGACCCATGGGGGGACAACCAGACTGCATTGGTGCATGTGATTCTGTCTCTGTACTGAAGTATATCCTAGGTACTAGAGTTCACAGATGAGACTAGGCACCTTCTTAGCACCTAAATATTTGCTGCCAGGAATCTTCTCAACTTTGACAGCCCCAGGGTTCATGCTTCATAGACCAGCTATTGGTATACCTGGTCACTATGTTCTGCTTCACCTCTGTACACAGGAACCATGTTTTGGAGGGTTTTACTGTCAAAAAAAAAACCCAAGCCCCAAATGAGACTTTCCTTGTCAACTCACTGTCATGGAGAAACATAGATTCTCTGCCTAACATAACTTGAAGGTACATTTTCAATCACTCAGTAAATTATTCTAGCAATAAGGCAACAGTTGTCTCTTGTTGCCAGCTTTGGGCATAAGTCTTCCCACATGAGTATAAACAAGTTATTTGCTGACGGGCTGTGACTGGAAAATGTTGGCAGTGGCATACTGGGGAGTAGGATTTTCCCAATCATGTTTAATTTAGTGTTTAATATTAATTATGTCAGATGAAAATAAGACACAGAGTAAAGAAGCTGGTTGTCTAAGAATGTTAAGGTATAAAATTCAAGCAATCCATAGAATATTTATATTGCATAAAGCACAGAAGCTCACAAAAAGTGTCTGAGGGAGACCTCATCCAGAATGAACTTTACCACAGGGACAGGAATACCTCAAAGTTTTGTGACTGTGGTTTTGAAGCAGAGAGGTGCACACCAATGAGTACAGCAGGAACTATCTTTCTCTTTGCTCCTTTTCTACTAGCAGCCTGATAGGACCCAGCTGTGCCAATGTACAGCCCCAGAGAAAGCAAGAACAGGAGATAGGAAATTCTGCTAGGCAGCAGGGACTCCAGATTCTCTTTGAGAAAATCACTCCAACACATTTAACTTCAGCTTACTTATATTTACACATGTATAATATTTTCTTCCTGAAGGACATATGCAAACTCGATGATTCCTGAAGAATGCACTCTATCTGTCAGGAGCTATGACTTCAAGCAACTGTATTTGTAAGGTGGGCATGTATAATGTTCACTAGACATATTGTATTACATGCGCTTGACATTATAAAGCAGGTTTAACACTTCACAAATCAAAATCAAATTGTAAAGTGGATGGTAGAGAGGAGGCGGACTGCAGGGAATGCTAGGAATACAGCCTGTTATTTTCATATTAAAATGTAATGGTGCCATTAAAGTTAAAACCGCTGTTAAACTTGATTGAGTAAATTAGTTAATTAACCATAGCATCTAATGCATTCCTCCAAGGCATACCTCAGTTCCTCAAGATAGAAGCTCGATAGAGTTCCAGTTGTACATTATCCTAGCTGTGAATTTTAGTATGATTACACTCTTGGAGTGGCTGTTTGTCAGTGAAGAATGCAAGCTGTCTTTTGAATTTGAGGTTGATTAAAAATTATAAGGGAAAAATGGATATGTTTCCTTTTTTACTTTTTTTTTTTTGCTTTGCAGAAACCTCTCACATGTAATAAATTTCTCTTATTCTTTCTCTGTCCTTTCTCAAAACAATTTATATTAAAACAAATTAAAGGTGGAATACTTTGATCAACTTTAGTTTAGATTAAGGAAGGACTATACGGTTCCGTCCTGTCACAGTAGAACGGAATCTATAGTTGTGCTATACCACAACCACTGCCCAATAAAACTCTGATTTGATTCCCATTAGCTTATCCACACTGAGGCAGTAGGAAGCCATACAATGACTACGTGATGGTGGTGCCCAGTTTGGTTCCCCTTATGGTCTATATGTAATGTAATGTAAACTTTAGTAATAAGGAAGAGAAATGCACACAATATTCATTTATGTCAAAGGTAAAATAAACATATGCAAGACTGTTTAGAGCGAAGACCATCACTTATAATCCAGCTCAAATTATACAGCACAAAAGTAACATCGGAACCATGATAAAATCAAAATAACTGTTTTTTTCCCTAACAAATCTCTACAGCTTCAGACTGCTTGTCATAATTATATGGTTAAATGTTTTAAAAGCACTAATTTGTATTTAAAATAATTTTGCTTGTGCAAAACTGCAAGTTGCAAAATCTGCAGTTACAATTTACACTAAAACACAAAACCACCTGGGTATGCCCCTCAGACAACAGTTTCCCTTGTGACACCACAAGCAATCACATTCTTTCTTTCTTTCTTTAGCTTTTCTTCTTGAGAGGAAGAAAGATGAATGATGCTACCCATCAAGAATACTGTGACCTAGTAGATCTAAAACAAGCAATAGTCTGGTTTGCCACCAAAGATGAAGGTGCCTCTCTGTGCCAACTATGCCTTTCCCTCAAAACTTCTTTTTGGATTTGCAAAAATAATTTTTAAATAAAAATAATTAGAAAAATAGTGTTTCAAGCAAAAAAAGAAAATGGAATAGAAGAATTGAAACAGTATGCAGGAAGTATCATTCACAACTTTTAAAGAGCACGAAAAGAAAAGGTAACTAAGACAGATTTTTCAAACATGACTTTGGAATTTAATAATATAAATTTTACTCAAGCACTTTTTTTGCAGGAAATATGCCCACAAAGCTTGGATCATGGATTCTGCATCAACCTACCTAACTTACAAATGAAGTAAAGTAAAATAGTTTCCTGACATAGAAAAGCTGTGTGAGGAAGAAGTTGGCCTATTTGGAAATCTGTGTGATATTAAGAAATAAAATATATCTCTATCAAGATAGCAGGCTGTAAACTGAGTATGTTTTCCTTTAACTCCTTTATTGTCAGAGCAGTTGTCAGAGTTACCACGTTGTCATAAGCATCCATCTAATCCATTCTTACTACATTCCCAGAAGATTCTTGACTTCTTTTTCAACAGAAACTTTTAAGACATTGGTTTTCATTTATGGAATTGCTCAAAACTTCAGAAAAAAACACATTTTTTCACAAAACCAACAAACAAATTGCATGCTAGCATTTACGCTCACATTTTGTCATGTTCCCCAGCCAGTCCATTGTAATACTCTGGTGCAGCGCCAGAGTAACAGACTAGGCAAGGTGTGTTGCATATCCCCAGAGCACTCTTCTTGTGGCATATATGCTGACTTTAACTCACATGACAGCACACAATGACCAGCCAATTTATTTCAGATCTTTTGAATGTATGGCTAGCCATTTTCTAATTTTTTAAGCATAGCGTTACCACTGAGATATTTTTCCATCTTTCACCTTGGGAAATGCTTACTTTTGAAAGCATTAGGACACAATCATGAAAATTCCCTTATGAAAATATGGCTTTTTTTTGCTTTAAACAAATGTCAAATCGATCTCTCAAGTTGCATTGCTGTGTTTCATGTGATCTCTTTGTAGATCTTCCACCTTTTTCTCTTCTGGCACACCTGATAATGAAGCTTCCCTAAATGAAGTCTGATTTCTTTTTCTTCTAATTTTGCTAACAGATATTACACCTTGAAAAATCATTCTCCACATATGGACAACCTTAGTGCAAAGTACAGATGTGACTGATATCATCCTCGTCTCACAAATATCCAGGAGGTCATAAGCAATCTGAATGACAATTATTCAGATTTTCATGTGTTTCTGCACCACAAACTGACTCCATTTACTAAGCAATTCCTAAATTTAGCATGCATTTCTTCTGCATCTTACATATGATGGATACACTTTTTTTTTCCATTTAATGTTTTTTGTTTTTCATTGCGTACCTGATACAAACAAAGGATCTTCCTGAAGGTCAAGGTATTGATCTAATGCAACCCAAGGGGCTCATTCCCTTCTGGTGACAGACGCAAGGTACCTGTGGGATAATGGACTTGCAAAAATAACCTATGAAAAGGACAGTGATGTGGGTCTTCAAAGAATACTGCTAAAATTGCAGCATCATTGAGTTTTTTCTCCTTTACCTGCTCTTGAACATTATAATGGAACTGTAAAGAGAACATGCAAAGAACTTGGGTGTATGGCAGCTTACCATATGATACTTATAGCTGGCCCCTGATGAATAAAGCAAAAATATTCTACTCTTACCCATGATATGGACCCAGCAGTTTCATTGTTAAAAATTCTGACCTGCTATCCAAGTTCTACCTAAAAAGAGAAGCCATGTACAGACAGCATTTGGCTGACCTGAGAGAGGAATCTACGGAAAAGGAAATTCCCTCTTTAATAATTAATTAACTTTTCTTTTTGTTTTTCTCCTTTCCTCATCAGATTTCTAGTGTATGGAAAGAAGCAACATTCACTTTCCGCTGTTGGGGAGACAATACTGATGATCTAAGTAATTTCTTGCTACTCTTATGTGTTTAATGAGGCACCCAAGATTAGTGGTTAAAGTCAGCTGATTTTACCAAATTATAGCACATAATTAATTTAGTGATAGGCAGGCATGACTCAACTTTTATTCAGATCCTTAACATAATCAAAGTATTCGAATATATTCTTTTATTATGAAACAATGATAGTGTTACATGTTTAACTACTCAGTAATAAAAATTAATGCAATATCTGTCTGTAACTTGTATATTTATGCTCGTAACCCTTTTCAGAAACATAGTCCTAGATTTTTCTTCCACAAAGTTTCATTAGGTAAGTATAAGGAATATAGCAGCAGCCAAGAAGTATGATGGCACGGATGGGGCTGTGATCAGAGAGGATGCACAAACACATACATTAACTGACCCTAATCATGGCATACCATAGATAAAAATCAGTATCTGTACCAGCACACAGATCATAGCCTAGTGCCCTTTCTTTTTTAGTCTTTCATCTCTGTGTCTACTGATTGTCATCTCAATTTAGAAAAATTTAGTGCTCTGGTGGTGAAAAACTTTCTACTACCTTGCTTCTCTCATATCTTATGATAATTTCTCCTGCAGCACATCCTCTTTGTTGGACTATTTGGTTTCCTCAAGGGATCCTAATTCTCATTTCTTCTTCCCTCTCTCCTGCATCTTTACCTTAGGCCAACACGTCCAGCCAAATACCTTCAACATAATACTTCCAATGTCCTCATATCTATATATGTCTGGACTTTGTGTCTTTTTTAATTATGAAAAGAAAATAGATTTTTTTTTTTTTAACACAGTCTGCAGCTATTCTGCTATCTCTTCTGGAGCAGTGTGTAACTAGCTAAACCACAAAACTTTCATAACCTTTCCAATATGATTTTCTCCTCTCTTATCACTGTCAACTCTTCCTCCTTCTCAGCTTTAGAGATTTAATACATTTTTCTACTCCTTTCTCACCATCTTCTCCACACTGGTATTACTACAGTGCTGAACTCCATCTAGCAAACACTGCTGCTGGCCACTGATGCTCTATTATTCTTCTCACTGTTGTGGTGCTGATGGTAGTTTAGTCTGATAGATGCAAGGGTCATTGCAAAGTCAGTAGCCAGGAAAACTATGTTAATCCATTAAAATCTTCAGAGTTTACTATCTGACAAATTCCACACTCTCCGGCACCTCAGAGAATCACTCACCATGTATTACACCATCTAATAGCATCCTGAGTAGGAATATATATATATGGATGGATGCATCTCTGAAACAGAGGTTTAGGAAAACACATAAACCTTGTCTGCTGATTTTCTTGGATTTTCCCTTGCATTTAAAAGTATAGAGCTCAACAGTCTTCATGCCAGCTCTGTGCCAGTACTCAGGACTGGGTACAGACATTTAGTCCCACCTATATTTAGAAGCCAGTTTTGTTATAATATGTCAAAACCAGTACTGCAGGGACATGAACTCCATAACAAAGGGTTTATCCGAAATAAGTTTCACAGTTTTAATAGATGTTTAACAATGGTTTAAAGAATTAGTTTTTTATTTAAATATCTAGCTCTAAGTACCAGTTGACTGTGGCTCAGTAAAATGCAAATTTTGTAAAATCCAATCCATCAAGCAGAAATGTTACTACAAAAGGGTTTCACAGAAATAATAGCTGTCAGCTAACAATTAATGCACCCAACATGCTTAAGTACTGCACTGAACTTTAATGAAAGGTTACCGAGTCTGTTAAATTGCTTCATACCTTGTAAGACTAAAGTTAAGCAAAAATTAACATCAGTATTCTGGGAAAAGAGCATGCAAACAAAATTCACCTTAATGATGGGGGAATGTAATGTTTTCACTGAATATTTTGAACTATGATTCCATTAGAACATTGTCAAAAAATTAATAATGTCACTCCACTTAATGTTCAGAACAAATATGTTTTGGGATTTCAGCTGAAATAGTTGCACAGCAGACGTGAACATACGTGTATGTTTAAAACCCCATGCATTTATCTCAAAAAAAAGAAGCATAGGGACACCCTGGAGTTGTGATCTTCCGTATTTACTTTGTTACTGACCCTTGCATTCTGCTAAAGGCTTATTTCACCAGCTGGAAAAGGTCATTTCAAAGCAAGATATTGCAGCAAGCACCACAGCACACCATTTTGCTAGATGCTTGATAATGTTCCTTGTACCGTTAGCACTCTGAATACTAGGCAGTCTCCTTTGCTGAGTTCTTATAAACATTCCCACACTTTAAGTAACACTTGGCAGCTTTACTACTGTTGTCAGGAACTAAAAGGTGCAATAACCCTATACACAATACAAAAGATCAAACCATCAGATCATAACTCATTCCCAAAGGGCAGTCCAGTAAAAGTGATAAAGAAAACCACACTCCAAGGACTTCCTCAGGCCACTGCCCTGGATCATTAGGGCTACTGATACTGCTCGTCTATTGCCAGCAGCGCACAGCTAGCTTCTTCCTTGATTATATTTCAGTCCTGGCTCTCTCCCTGCTCTCAGCTTGGTAGCCTCTCTGAGCCATCTGCCCTGTTATCTGAAGCCCTTTGAATGTGTACACACCATTATTATCAATATTTTAAATGGGAATATTTCAAAAAACAGTGCTGGATATGCCTGTGTGGGCTGCTTACTATGGCTTCAAGGACCAGTTTGGGAAGAACAGAACCAGGCCTTTTCCCTTCTGCTCACTGAGGGTTTATAGAAGCGTAGTGATGAATACACATGCATATTTATGTTAGAGTCAGTTTGAGGATCAGAAATCCAGACCTAGGCAAGTATATTCATGATGTTATCCTTTCTGTCTGATGAACACACAGCAATCACTTTTGCCACATCACCAAGTTAGTAGAATTGCAGTTAATCTTTGCATAAGGACATATGTAAGAAGAAATCAAGTAGAATTAATTGAAAGAACAGAAGCCATCTCTCAAAATTACAGGTTAGATGAAGGCTCAAACAGAAAAATTAACTCGAAAAATTGAGGCATTTTGAATGCACATATGAAGAGGTCAGAGCACTGAATACTATGGGATGAAGCTCCATGTGTGTACATGCATTTTGTGTTAAAAGAGAAAAAGATAGCAAATGTTATATGAAGAGATGTGATCCTGTTTGAACACAAGTAGCCACACTTGCGTGGTGTGAAGCTGGTTTACATCAATAATCACTAGGTTCTGTGCTGCGGCTGCACAGTCATCCATTGACTTGAGCAGGACCGATATCTGTCCTGCGCACAGGCAGGTTGAGTTTGTATCTGCGTTGTGTGTGTATTCTTCTTACTCGCAACCATAAAGTGAGCAATCAACTAAGCTCTTCTATGAAGACATTTATCAAAGCATGTGTTCAACAGGAAAATATAATGTCCCCCTTACATTACCCATGTGGAGGAGAATGCTGCTGGCCCAGACCAGAATCTGTAGGAAGGCAGCTGTCATCAGAGCAGCAAATCAAAAACATTTAGAACACTAATGCTCAGAAATACTTTAAAGGAAATGTTTATCTCTCCTTTCCCTATTTATCCATCAGCAGAACAATTAGTAGCCTCTAGAAACAAAAAGAAGAAAAAGAGAACTATCAAAGACAGACCACATGAAGGGAACAGGAATCCTTGATGCATTTTGGCAGCAAAGTTTAGTACTACCTGTGCTGTGTTTCCTATGGATAAACAGAAGGCTTCATGTTCCAGAGCAGCAAATTTACCATCTTTCACACAGGCTAAATTCACTTAATTAAAAGTCTCTATTTCACAGTTACCATCAGATTAATGCTTGTGTATGCCCTTACCCAGGTCTGCCCCGTTTTATGGACCCATGGAAGGTTCTCTTTAATGCAGATGTGCAATATATAAAGCACAGCTGATACAGCAAACCCTTCCCACTTACATATTTTCCTGAGATTCTCTAGACTATATTCATGAAAAATGATTTATGAAATACAAATAGATTTTGGCATGAAGTAAGCTTAAATTGACGGCTTTCTATCAGGAATTAATATTAACCAGAGCTTGTCAGTTACTAAATATTTATTTTAGGAATACATACAGCCTCTGCTTTCATGTAGGTTAAGCTGTAATCTTTGGCTTGTCAGTTCCAGGATATAGCAGTGGATAAATCATGCACTCTTGAACTGATAGATGTCAGAGCCGTTGTATACAAATGGAGGGATATGTCAATGAACACCCTAGTTTAGGTTACATTTACTATAAACATTGACATTCCTTTGCAATGAGACCATTTGCTGGCTAAGCAGTCACAGCTTCACAGGATTTGATGCTTCTGTGCTCAATCAGGTTCTAATGATTTCAGATGTTTGCAATTAATGAACCATTAGATTAATTGGTTGAGTACGGAAAGACTGGTTTAAGAATTGGGTCAGAACCACAGACAAGCTATTACCTGAAGTGACAGCAATCACCAGAGGCAAAACAGTGAGAAATTGAATTAATGATTTCTCACTCTCACTTTTGGCAAAAATTAGCACTGGACCAGTGTTTAAACTGAGAGAATACTACAAGCATTAAGGGCAAGGGGTGAAAAAGAAACATTCTCACCATTCTTCATCTTTCTAAATGGAGGAGCTCAGTCTTTACCACACAGGCTCTCTATTGAATATAAAGAAGTTACCATATTTCTCTTGGATCATCCAAATCCCCTCAAAGCTTTCTTCCAAAGTCAATGTATAATATTAATTATGTACCACATAGGGGACCTTAGTAAGATGATTAATTGTACTTCAGAAGCACCGAAATAAATAAGCCTAGCATCAATATATGCTCATGTAGGCTTGGTAGAAACCCCAGGGTAGCCATCCTTTAGGTAGTGTACATAAGGACGTTTACTCCCAGTAGATTGCTGGTGCTTAAACTCCAAGAGTGTGACAAGTTATCACAATGAGGTGATGGCAGTTTAGCTGAATCTGTAATTTCAAATAGTAAAATTAACCCTAGATATTCAATACAGTTTTTGGACCATTTTATTTCCAGGAAAGCATATATTCTAATGAGATTTTCTGTTGCTTCATGATGCAGTACTTCAGAAATCAAGTTTATACATGGTCTATACACTGTCTTGTGTGCACTTCATACAAGTACTGGTATACTTGTAGAAAAAAAAGAACAGAATGCAGCTAGCCTATGGACTAGCTCACATAACCCTTGGCTCACAAGAAGAGAGAACATGTTGCACATTAAGAATAACAGGGCATGTTGTTTTCTTATTCTTGCATTATGTAAATTCAGCATTAACGTTCATGGCTGGAATGCAAGATAAATAGCAGGAGTTCTCATTTTCCTTCTCTTCCAGTGACTCTCCATAGACTCAATCCATTTAAGTTGCAGTAAGTTTTTTCTGTTATAGCTAGTGTGTTTAGGATATGGCTTTAAATTACCCTGAATAAGCTATTTATTTGTTCATGGTGCAGTTTTATTCTTGATATAATGAAGCAGTCAATAGCCGCTTCCTGTGACAAATAAATTTTTATCTTTGTTATTATTACATAAAGAAATGTAATTATTCTGGATCTTCTTGTCATAGAATCATAGAATAGTTAGGGTTGGAAAGGACCTTAAGATCATCTAGTTACAACCCCTTGCAGGGACACCTCCCACTAAACCATACCACCCAAGGCTATGTCCAACCTGGCCTTGAACATCGCCAGCGATGGAGCATTCACAACTTCCCTGGGCAACCCATT
>JASSUY010015134.1:48143-86784 GCA_032466535.1 Forpus xanthops
GTGTGCGCTTGCAGTCCAGAAAGCCAACTGTATTCTATTGTCCTTTTATTTCCTTAAATTCTAATTTTTTGCAAGTAAAAAAATTTCTGATTTTTACAGGAAATGGCTTGGCTGTTGTTGAAGGAAGAAAATTTGTGTTTGAGGCATTTTTAAAGTTAACTATGGATTTGTAAAAATTCCAAGTGTTCTATGCAGATCTGCTTTTGAACAGGAAAAGAAGCTCAGAACTTGCAAATTTTACAGATGAAATCTCCCACTGATTTCTGCATAATAACCAGGATTAGTGCCATAACTTTAATGCAACATATTATCACCCATTTCCATCTTTCTGCTTGTGCCCTATTTAGGTGATTAAAGTTGGGTGTATAAAATGTTCGTATCTTTCTACCTGAAATCTAACCCACTGTAAATAAATCTGGCAAAACAGACAAAAGGATTTTCAAGGTTTCACTGTCTTACAATAAAACTGAACATTAAGTCAATAGGAGACATTTCACTAATCTTAAATACTTTGAGGCAACAGGAAGACAATAATACTGTGTTTTCACATGTATATCCTCAGGAATCTCTAGATAAAGGAAGTCTGCAATTCAAAATAATTGGATGTAGAACCAGGACAACTTTATTCCATAATTCTCCATTTCCCAAAGGCTTTCCTACACTTGATCCCAATAACCCCCTTAATTTTCTAATTTTTTTCTCTCTTCTCCTCCATATCAGGAATCCTACACCGAAAGCTTCAGAAGTAGCTGAAATCACAGCTATTTGGGAGGAAAAGCGGGTAACAGTCAGAAATGTAATAAATATGACAATATGGTAAGCGACCTTAACAGCCCCCAGTTATGAGATATTTAAGACCTGCAAAGCAGCACTTCCCTTCTACTGTTTTCTATTAATATATCACATTTATGAGACAGACAAGGCCAAAAGGAGTTGATGCGACTCTCCACTGACTTGAACATAGATCGGAAAAGTCACCTAGGACAAATGCGCAAACAATCCTATTTACCTGAGTGTTCCCAATTAATATTAGTCAGATTACTCAAGTATATAAAAGCCTGTAGAATGAGGATCCCTTGGCTGAGTAAGAGCTTTTTATTTATATCTAAAGTATAACACATTAATTTCATGGTGAGAGGGGGTGTTTGGAAGAGAGAAATGCAAAACATCCAGAGATAGAATCTTATCCCTTACACAAAGAACAAAGGGTATAAATGTGAATCATTAAAAGGCAAAACCAAAAACAAAACCTCTAAAGGCACTGTAAATAAAGCCCTGTAATTATGCATAACAAAAAAGTCAACTGCAAATGGTTCAGTAATCTCATTACCAAGCTTACTAATAATCATTTCAATATTCTCCATCTCCCCTAAGATAATGAGCAGCACGGTGGATGTTGTACAAATAAATAAATAAACATACAAGCAACAATTTCTCATCTAAATATTTAACAAAATTAACGGCCTTGCCTAAAGGTTTGAGATTGAGCCCTAATGCAACAAATTCTTAATTCATACTATTTTCCTAGTTTTAAGGGGAAGAAAGCTTAGCTCATCTGAGAATGGAACTGAAACTAAACAACACTTCCATGACAACCTAAAAATAAAGAAATAAAACATTTTTAAATATTTCAATACTACAAAATTAGCCTAAGTTCAAGGCAACAATTAGTAAACAACTTTGTCATATTCAGAACAGTATCTTTCCCATTAACATTTCTATAGTTCCCCAATTACATCATAAATCAAAAGTAATACAAACAGACAATGTAATAATGAGAACACATAGACTGCATCAAAAATTAAGATACCAGCTTTTCCTTTACTCTTGGATCATTCTGTTAACTTGTCCTAGTTTACTATCTTGGTAGCAAGAGCACAAAGTGAATCTACACCTTGGTGAATAAACTCCTAAAATTTGATCTGAAAATATTCTGAAAGGCTAACAGCTTTTCTTCTAAGTCATAGGGCATGGCATTTGAATTTCCCAAATGCTATCTTCTCCTATAGATAGGGAACTAACAGGGAAATCAACTCATGAAGGGATTAAATGGTGTACATAGGCACTGCAGTGGTTAAGCACCAAATTACTTTTCTATATTTTCCTTTCACCTTGGAGTTTCTGACCTCTTTCACTGTCGGTGGGTGACTCTCAGGTGATACTACTCCTGGCTATGAAAAGGATCTTTCAAAAGTAGATTGGAGTGATCCCAAATACTCCAGATTTTCTCCTGCAGAGGGACAAGAAGGGAAACAAACTATACCTCAGCACAGAGTCCTGTGGAGACACAGGGCAGGACCAGAAGTACTCATCACTTCACTGAATCTCTGAATTTGATGGCTTGGCATCCCAACTCAGTTCACTGCAAATTCACTTGCTCAGTATCTCTCAGCTCAAGTCCTCCGTTTTGATTTTCTTTTGCTTATCTGCTATGTTTCTGTCATATCCATTACTACATTGGTGTCCTTTGACAAGGAAGACTTAAAAAAAAAATACTAGAAATGGTTATAGCAGCTGTGAATGCAAATTATACAACAAAAGAGGAAAGCGACTGATTTAGGAAACAGAAGAATAGAGGAAGAATTAGAGGTCTTAGATAAAGGATAGGGATAAAAATATGTCTTCACAGTTTTTAAAGCACATCAGCTCCATTTGAAACAGGCTTGCATACAAGATGAAAGCATAAGACTGTGGATAGGGAAGGACAAAAATGTTGGAGTAAATGCAATTAACTATCAGTGTTTATCTTAATGCACATACTTAAACATTACTGCTGCTAATACACAGATGAACTGTACAGGCTAAAGAAGGAGATCAAAATATGTATTGTTCCTTTAACACTATTTTTTGGTTAAATAACATAATACTTTCAAGGTTACTGTTAAAATAACAGGGTTGTCCAGTGGAATTTATCCCCACTGGTGTTTGTGTACTGTATATATTTATACCGCATGAGCAACCCATAAATCCTCCTCGTAAATGCTGTTATCTCCACTGCTAGCAGTTTCTCATTTTTATGGTAGTGTAACTTTAAGGTGTGGTATACGTACTGTTACACCTCATTGCATATAGCTTCTGCTGCTCCATTAGGCTCTGATTCTGGGGGGTGCAGAGCTCCCTGTCTCCCTTGACGCCATTTGGTCCTCCTCTTATCCCCATCCACACCTTATGAGCATGGCCACCGCACAAGGAACTACTGCTTCCAGCTCAATCCACTCACAGCCCCTCCAGCTCTGCGATGTTTCTGTCTAATCCCCATCTGACCGTCTTCTGACATCCAATACCCCCCTCCTGGTCAGGAGCTTCTTTTCCAGACCAAGAGACTTCCAAGAAAAGCACATTATGGTCCCACTCTTTTAAAGGTGGCCAACCTGCCTGACAGAACCACATTTTTCATTTAAAAAGAATAAAAAGATATAAATTATAAAAAAAGTGTTCACAAAGGTCATCTGATTTGGGAGCTGCTTAGGGTATAGGACAAAACAAAGATGATTTTATAGGAAGAAAAAAGTCATTCACGCAGTTGCAATAAACTCTTTGTACATTATAACGGGCTTTTAAGTAATGAAAGCCCATCTAGGTATCAATCTGTCAATGCATCCACACGCACACAAAATGATTAGTATCAGTGGAACACTGAATTTGCTTGCTGCTCACATCCATCTGTCTTGAAGTTTGGCGCTGCTAACTCCAGACTTCTGAATCTGAACTCAAATGTTGTTTTCTCCAATTTTCTTTCCTTTTATGACCTTTTTCTGTTGCTACCTTGATTTATGGTCATTTGTGTGATTGCATTGCTTTGCTTTATGGCAGTTTATGTCATTCTGGTCTTGTCATAAATGACTACCATAAAGTGAGGTAAAATATCATAAAACATTAGTGAGTCACTGATATTCAAGGTTCTTGAGTACAAGTGCTGACAGGTAGCAACCACAGAAGAACTGTGCCATTCGAGGGATGTATCATTATGAATACATGTGTGTACTGGGATCTGGATGAACGAATGCCACTATGACTTCGGTTGTCAGTGGAAACAATTTAAAAGGGCAATGCTGAGTTATTTTTATAAGTTTAAAAGTCTTATATTCCTACAGTGATTTCTCCTACAATAAAATGCTCAGGAAAAGGAAGTTGATCTGTCCCCCTGTAAAATTTCTCATTGCATTTCATGTACATTTAAAAAGACTATTTAGGAGTTAACCAGGACTGCTGGTTAACAACCTGTGTGTAGAAATTAGATTACTTTTGTAGGAATTTCATTCTTGCTTGTTTTTCTATCTTTATTCATCTCATTATTAGCACTGAGTTTTGTGCAATGCTTTGATTTTGCTGCCGTTGCTGGAAGATTTACATCCTTAAGCTATGGTAAGCATGCTCAGAAATCCTAAACTGATTATCTTGATGTATTCTACTTAAAGAAAACCACATTTTATCCAGTAATCTGAACGCTTATTATTCTTACTATGTTCTTAGTTAAGAGTATTCCAAAGTATTTTAGTCTATTTGTAGTTTAGAAAAATAAACCATTGCAGTATGTATTTTCCAAATAAATATGAAATAAACTATAAAAATCTTTTGCCACTGATGTTTGTATTATGAATCCTTTATGCATTAAGAATCAATAATCACTGTTCCCACTATAAATTCCTACTATAAGTAGCTGTTACCTTATAGGATAACTTAATTTGAGAGTGAAAATGGGTATTTACTGGATTTAAAGCTGGGAATGCATTACCATTAAGAAATATGGAGATAGCAGTTTGGAAATTTATATTTGTTATTTGAACATGAAAACATTGTTCAGATTTTTAAATGGCTTTCTTTATTTTCTACTATTACTGCAAAAATAAAAGACATATCTCAAAATCTATATAGTCTACAGTGTCATTCCTTATTTACTGGACTAGTTCTTTGAATATTTGGGGGGGGGGGATTATTTTAAATGCAGGATTTTTTGATTTCCTTTCTCCTGTACAGCATTTTCATTATGGCTATTTTTGCATCTCACCTCCAACATTGAGAGCTTTATTGGCTTCATCAACAGAGGAAAAGATTAAAACTAAAACCTAGATTTCCCTCAAATGTGTTCATATGGATCGTGTTGAATGCAGACCTCTGCCCTTTGGAGTTGCAGTAGGCGTTTTTTGCTCCAGTAGGGTTATTTTTCTTTTTTTTTTTTGCTGCTTTTTAGTCCAGTAACTTAACATAGAATCACTCAATATCCTTGATACCCAGGGATCCAATTCCTCTCTCCACCAATCTATTTTATTCCAGTCTTAATGGTCTTGGCCTTTTACAAACATATTCAGCTTGGATTCACCACTTCATTTAAACCCATTTCTGCTGCCCAGGTAAGCAGGTCAATTTGAATGGATAAAAATTCCCTCTGGAAATGGAAGCCCATAGTGCTGTAACAGGCTACGAAGTGCTGCACAGACCTGTGCTAACCCACCACTGACCAACAGTACCTGGTGCTGCACTGAATGTACTGTGGCCAAGAATGCTCCAGGTGTGTGCAAATTCTGGCAATGGCAGATGATGCAGAGTCTCTGCCAAATGCCTTCCACCTGCCACAGTAAGCCCACTTGGAGATGTTTCTAATTTGTATGAATGGGAGGAGAACTATTACCTTCTGCTGTTACACATCAGAAAAGCACAAACATTTTCATGTGAGAGTGGAGGAAAAGTGGAAAGGAAAATAAAGTGTCTTCAGCAGCCACACAGCTAGTGACTTGCAGGAATAAGAGATCAATCTGCTCAAATGTTAATGGGTAAGAAAAGGTAAACCTTGTTGGAAGTATCCCACTGCAATCCTAAAGTTTCATAAATGAGAGCAGAGTTAGAAAATAATATTTAACCCACCAACCAAATGACACTAGCACATGTGTATCACCTGAGATTACACACTACTTTTGGAGGCATCTTCCCTTTTTTTATTGTTTTTCCCCTGCTATGTGACTTCCATGCTAGTCAATGCTGGAGATGTTGGAACGTGGAAAAAAATCATCCTCTTGGGACACAACAGCAGCAAGGGGGTGGTTTCAAATGATTTTCTACAGCTAATGCTCCCACAGGAAATTCTCTGAAGAGAAAGTGCTGCATCCAATTTCACCTCTGCTGGGTGGAGAGAGATCCTGCACAGTTATCTCAGTACTTGGGACAATTAATTTCATTGACACTAATGCTTATGAAACAGGGTTTGTGTCCTGTTCCCTCTGAATGCAAGGACAACGTTCCTGCTACCTTCAAGGATGACAGGATCAGGCTACCTGTCTTTAATACTTCAGAACTGCTTCACTCAGCACTGGAGCTCAGTTACCTGCTCAGTGCTGAGCAGTGTTATAGAGGTTATTGTACTGCGTATAACAGAGACCTGAAGCAAAATACCACCGCCAGCAAAACTACAGAGGAAATTTATTTGTGGAGGTACATTTTTGGCATCAACTCCACATATGAATACCTGGTAATGCCTGTGAAATAATCAATTAAATTTGGGCCTCTATGAGTTCAGGAATTACTATTTCAGCATCATAAGAATCATAGAATAGTTAGGGTTGGAAAGGACCTTAAGATTATCTAGTTCCAGCCCCCCTGCTACAGGCAGGGACACCTCACACTAAACCATGTCACCCAAGACTACGTCCAACACGGCCTTGAACACTGTCAGCGATGGAGCATTCACAACTTCCCTGGGCAACCCATTCCAGTGCCTCATTACCCTTACAGTAAAGAATTTCTTGCTCAGATCCAATCTAGACTTCCCCTGTTTAAATTTGAACCTGTTACTCCTTGTCCTCTCAATACAGTCCCTCATGAAGAGTCCCTCCCCAGCATCCCTATCACATATACTCAACTTGTATCAGCTGATCTCCAAATTACACAGGATATTTAAGGTGGACGAATAGAATTTACAGTTCCAGGTCACTACCTGGGGACAAGAGAATCCTTTCTTCAGTGCAGAAAGAATGGAGGGGCAGCCTTGGTGTAGGGATCACTTTTTGTTTCTTTTGAGAAACAATGACATTATTGCCTATACTTTAAGAAATAAAGGCATTCATCACTACAGATTCCCAGGAGAATGTCTGAACTAGTACATCTGACTTGCTTAAGAAGAAAAACAGTTTTTGCTATTAGTACTGTGGGCTATTTGGGTTCTGAATTACTGTAAAAAAGGATCTTTCCAAAGCAGCATTCCCTGCACAACAGCGGCACACTACCTGCAGTTTTATTTTGATAAGACAGATACCCAGGCTGGATCCACTCATTCAGCATAAAAACTGTTTGTGTTTCAATAATAATGGATATTCTCTGTTAAAAAGACAGACCTTCATTTTCCTAGAGAGCAAGAAAACTGCCACTTAAAACAATGTTTAAAAAACAACTTTCCTTCTCATATGTTGACTATTTGGAGTATATTTTATTATCATTGTACCACTAAGCACTCTCTGAGCTGCACTGATGTGTGCATGGGAACATCTAAAACTTTCACCAACAGTAATTGCTAATGAAAGGCAGTAGTTACTGTTTTATTTATTTGTCTACATTTTCTTTAAATACTAAGTACACAAGATGAACATTTGGGCAGTCAAGATTTGTTATTAGAATTACTGGAAATATGGAGTCCCTTGAACATACACTCAGTATTTTTGAAGAAAGATTACTGTCATATTTTAGTTCAAATGATTTTCAGTCCTTCACTTCTGTTTCATTATTTTTGTGAATTTAAAAGTCTCGATGGAGCAATGTTTACGTGAAGGATGTTCAGAAATTCAGTTTCATGGAAAACATTCAATTTATATACAAATTTGGAAATACCAGATGTTAGAATTTCCATTAGAATAGAAATGATAAGACTCACCAAAACCACATTAATTTGAAACTTCTGGTTTAGTATTTTAAAAGACAATCACCATTTCTTCCCAGTAAATCAGCTAAGTAATAAAAGTATCTTAAACTGGGTGCTGAAATTCCTTGATATAAGCTAAGTGCAGAGCAAGAAAAAGGGCTTTGCCTGAAAAAGAGAGCATCATCTTTACCTGTGCAGTGATCTAGATCTAGCATGAAAAGAATAAATTAGAAAAGTCTTCTGTTTCTTTGCCTTGTTGTAATATGAAAGAGAATGCATGCTCACCCAAGCACAAAGAAGTCATTGGTTTAGCATTATGAGGACACTCTGCATGATCTATTCCAAGCTTCGTTACAATTATTGTGACTAAAGGCTGAGAAATTTAGCACAACTGAGACTAAGTGATAAATAATGCTTAGGCATATCTGCTTCTTGCATTAAGAAGACAGACTAAAGAGTTAATGCCTCTGATCATCTTTTAATAGCCTCTAGATGCTTTCACACAATAAATAGATCTGTTGTGAAAATACTTTGGAACACACTGCGAAATACCACATGCTCTGTGCCCTTTAAAATGCTTTAAATAACACAATTACAGATTTAAAGATTGTAATTGATTTAAATTGGTGGTGGAATATAAAATTTTATATGATACATGAAACCTCTTAAGGCTTTAAAACTGTAATTATCTTTGTCAGTCTCATACTGCACCCCAAAGCTTTTCTTTTAATGATTTAAACATTATAGAAAATAAATGAAATCTTCATATGGATTGCCAAATGAAATGCAAAGAGAAAAAACATATGGTGCTTTACCTTTAGGAAGAAGAGGTAGTGTCAGGGTTTGGCTGAACTCTGAATTCCCAAGCCCCAGAAAGCTAAGCAGTAAATAATGAGTAGGTATGCCCTATATTAATGATGTTCGCTATAGCTTATGTGCACTGCTTTACACATGCTACTCTGAAACCTCAGCTGACACTCTGCATGCAACAGACCTTTGCTGAA
Organism: Forpus xanthops; assembly: GCA_032466535.1. Taxonomy (NCBI): domain Eukaryota; kingdom Metazoa; phylum Chordata; class Aves; order Psittaciformes; family Psittacidae; genus Forpus; species Forpus xanthops. The sequence continues at coordinate 56,994 of JASSUY010015134.1, forward strand.
TGTTTACGTTAGAAAAGTGTAGTCGTTTGTATCCAAATCAGAGATAAAACTTTAGGCAGGAATTTAGAGAAGCTTCTCAATGTCAGAGAAATGAATTAATTATTCATTTCTATATTGGCAAAGAACACATGGCAGATTTCAACTATCTACAACATTTCTATATGCAACAGCCGTCAGATACGCGAGACCTACAAAATACATCTTGCTGCTGCTTCCTTATGGCAACTTTGTCATGGAGTTGTGTGGTTTTGATGTTGGAGAACTCTTCCTGTCAGACATCTGTCTCTCCCCTTTGAAAGGTTTCCACAAAACCTTCAGCAGTTTGAGTGCATCCAAATCTCAAAACAAAATTCAGCCACAGAAGACAAGTCCTGGTCAGAAGAAAAAAACAATTCCAAGACCCAAGATTTGATGCACAATGGGGTGGAAACCAAACCCATGTTGTAGGTTTAACCACTGGTTCTCATGATATCAGAATTTGATGCTGTTTGAAGCCTCTAGACATTACTTAATACCAAAACGAAAACTACCAGAAGCCAGAAAGGAAAACATTAACTTAAGCAAGCTTATTTATCTGACCCATATTTGGAAATTTAAATCAATTTAACATAGTACAGCTCCTTTCAATAAGCGAATAAGAAAAAGTCTTTTTAAATCTGTTTATATTCCTGCAGATGTCAATGCTGATACCACTGCACAAACAATGAAGTAAACAATTAAGAATTTCTTTTAACTCCTGCTGCTTTAGAAATCCAGTGAAGAAAAAAAAACTCAGTGAATCAATGAACTAAAAACGGATGAAGTAACTAGGCAAAGAGATTGTATTTTCAGGCTAAGAGGATATTGCCAACTACAATAGGTAGTTAAAAATGGAATTAACAACTAATAAAAGTGGTGAAGCGTATCTTTCTAAAGACCAATTTGAAAGGCTTTCCATTAAAACAACAACTTTAGTCACAAACCTCTAGGTAAAGCAATGAATAGTAATATTTGCAGGCTTGTGGGGGCCAGTTACCTTTGACTCTGTATTTATGAGTTCCCATTCCCAATGGGACAGGTACCAGTGCTTATTTTGGTGACGTCTGTTTCACAGAAAGTTATGTATCAAAGTAAACCCTTGATATATAAACTGACATTTTTTCCCAAATTGTCAGAGGAAATGTGGCACATTTAATAGTCATTATGACCTCAGTGAAAGGACAGACGCATTCAGGCTGTTGGGAAAGAACATCATTATAGCAGCAGAAGGATCAGCAATTAATAGGAGGTGAGAATGATTTGCCACAGAAGTACTGTTTGTCTTTGAATATTTTAGGTATTACAGGAAAACACTGGTATTTATAATACGTGGTTGGTACAAATAAGGTAATGTGTAATACACCAAGGGTTTTTAGAAGGTATATGGAAAATAACATAGAAAGTTTTGTTTTGATAGCCACACATGGAGAGGCATTATGCCTGTATTCTAGTGGGAAGCAAGCAGAAAGTGAGAAAGTGAAAAGATTCCGATCATTTAAGAGAAAAAGAAAATTAATGCCAATGACACTGACCGCACTGCAAAGTACATTTATTGATTATCTTAATTTTCTCTCTCTTGCCACTCACTTAAACTCCTGCTGGCTGAGGCTCTGAGGTAAACTAAAGGGTCTTCCACTTCTCAAAAACAGGAAAAACGTGCCATTCTTACTGATGCTGTGCTCGAAACTTGAAAAAAGCTTAAAAAAGCTTTTTTTGTTGGTTTTTTTTTTAAAAAAAAAAGTCATGTAAATATGTGTAAGCAGAAGATTACATAAAAGCTTAGGGGAGTCTGATGAAGTGGAGATGTTCACTATATCACTATTGCCCTCCTCTAAAAGGAATCCTTAGTCTGTTCATGCACCTAGTGAATTTATATTTTTTTTTCCCTCCATGTAAAGACCATGAGCAGGAAAACTCTTATTCTAAACTGATTCTGGCATTTAAGCTACTACAGCTAAAGCCAGAACATAAATACGTGTATGCTGCACAGAACAAAGATATTCAAAGAAATCTCACCTGAGGGCCAGACTTTGTGTCATGTAAAATGGTGTGAATCTGAATTAAAATCAGTGAAAACAAGTTAATTTACATCTTTATACCAACAGAATTTGGTTCTTAGGTTTTATTTCTGCTCTGCCCCACAACACACAGTTGGGTGCAAAGTTCCACAGTTTGGAATGCTGGACACACTTTAGCTATTTCAAGGCACATACAAAGCACAATGACTCCAGAAGCTGAAGCTGTGGCAAGTCCAGAGCTTTGGAAAACCAGCTGCTGAGGACAAAGTGGTTAAAACTATAACAAATCTGTAATAATAGGGAGTTCAACCTGAGTATGAAATGAACAAGGCAAGCTCAGCCATTACAGGTATGTCTGACAAGGTATTTGCTATGGGAAAAGTTAAAACCCATCATCTTCAGTCTCTTTTGGATTTAAACATTTGGTCAAGTTTTCCAGAAGAAATCTCCTGTAGCAGTTGCCTGCTGTTTTCTTCTACCCCTTACCATACTGTCATCCTGAGTGCTGCACATGATTTACCAGATCCTACCTGTCTAAATGATGAAAATGAGAAAGCTTTTACCAAGTATGTATATCATAGAAATGTAACTATTACATACGTTGTACTGAATGTTTTCTATCCACCTAAATACAGTAAGACCATTAGTATGAATACCAAGCACGGGGGTCTGCTTAAAAATCCGCAAGATGAATAACAAATCATAATACTGGCAAAGCAAAAAACACCCTTGTAAACCATTCTTTTTCAGAAGCCTTTGAAGATACTAGTGGGTATTTGACAGTTGATTTAAAGTACAGCATGCACAAGATCTATGGGGTTGTGGAATAAAGTCTTGTGAACAGTAAAGGAACCCCCACTGTTTAAAAGTAGCCTGGAAAATAAACTCTAGAAAATAAATGGCAAGAAATCACTCTGTGTTAGCTTGGTGGGTGCGTAGGTAAGACCTGGAATGTCTTCTCTTTTCCCTAAATACCGTATATCTGAAATCCTGACCTCATTAAAATGAATGGGAGTTTTACCATTTATTTAATCAAGACCAGGATTTAGGGATGTCCTAGTGAACTTGGCAACCCAGCTGACCTCAAAAATGGTAACTAATTTTAACTAAATAAGTAATTTAGAGGAATGTTTTGAAAGTATGTGCAATGTCAATCAGCTGCTACCAATGTCTGCAAAGAAGCTGAAATTCCAGCAATTTGTCTCAAAAATTTTCTACATTTTTTCAATTTTTTTTTTCATTAATTGAAAGAAAATGCTATTCATCCCTTCTAATACCTGAAATTACTGAAGTTCCATATGATCTATGCTCTGGAGATGGAGAAAGACTGTGTAAAGCACAACAAAATGTCTTTTGGAAAGGTGGAAGTCAGGACAGCAGAGCAAAAGATACTTTTAAGAATCCTGCAAAGTGTGACATAGATGAACTCAGTATTCATTATTATAAAATTACCATTACCACTGGGAAATAATGATCATGCCATCCTGCATTGTATGGTATGGTAAAAGTTTATGCTTTCCAGGTAGGGAAAAGTGGCCTTATTACTTGTGTAAGAAAACAACATTTCAAGCAAAATTACCATACACTGTCTCACTTTGCTTCCTATCAGGATAATGGGCTATGTTCTCATTCTAGATGAAGGATATACATGCAGGTAAAACTTGGGAGAAACAAATAGAAATGTATTTGCAAATATCTTACCATAAGCATTTACAAGGAAAAAGAAATGTTTTGTGTATGTAAGTAAAATTGTGCAAACACTGCTGTTTCAGGTGTGTTATAGGTGCGTCTTCACTAGTGCACAAAGGGTTTTAAATTAGCCATATGTAGGATTATCAGTTTAATATCACTAAATTAGACTGCAGAATCAGATTTTATTTCTCAGTACTTAAACTAAAGGGTCTCTTTACTGCATATACAGTTGGTGCAGATAATACCAACTAGAAGTAAGAAAACTGCTAAAGAGAGAGCAACTATCCCAGGATGTGTGATGGCATAGCCTCCACCAACCCTGACAGGCTGGTACAGACTGACACTGGCTAACTGGGACATAAAACCTTTATCGACAGTTATTAAGAACCACCATGTTCTGCTGATTACTTTTTTAGGGAACTGCTTGAACATATTTGAGAGCTTGCTTTTCAATACATGCAATTTAAGCAGGTGCAGCAATGGCTAGTCTGCATTTCTTTGTAGTGATTTATTTGGCATGAGTGTACTATGATCAAACAATTCTCTAACAACATTTCCTAGCTTATTATATAAACCTAGACTATGTTATTCAATCTATTGTTCAACCACCTACCCAGAGGCCAAATTTCCTCTTCAAAAGGGCTGCTGTTTCTTCTTGTCCCTTTTAAGAATCTGAATGTTGGACAAAGAGACCGATTCTAAATACAGCTATTTATCCAGTACATAACACCCATCTCTCTACTCTTTCTTTGCTTATTTTTTAGTCTACATAGGGAATGGGAACTTCCCTAAGTTGCAGAGCCATGAATTTTGCAACAAGCACTCCTTATAAAATCATGTTTTGACTATTTATGGCTTCCTATGTTAAACTGCTCCAAGGAAGAAACAACTGGCCTAAAAGTTTGCAGCTTGCTCACTGTACACCACCAGTGACCCCAGCTCATCTATAACACAGCCACAGAAGAATCAGACTCCAAACCCATTTGTCTGTTTTAATACTAGGTCTTTTAGGTTGCAAATTGAACAGATTTTTATTTAAACCCCATCTAAGAGTGTCATTATCCACAAATCTGCTCATAAATGTTTTGGCAAATGACGAAAAAAATTAACTTCAGAAGAGGAAGCCATTAGGATGAAAACATTTCAAATCATGTCATTCATCAGTTCTCTGCTCATCCAACAAAAGTTGCTTTTGTTACAAGCAATTGTGGTGCTTAATCTCTGCACTTTTCAGCAACACATTTTTCTGATTAAAAAGCCATAATCATACTGGCAGTAGTTAGAGATAGAAAAGACCTATTAGTTCACTAAGCCTAGCTCCCTTCCATAGCAAGATATAATCCCTGGCAGGAAGTATTTCAGATATTAAGTTGATCCAGAGCTTAGTTTTAGCCAAGGGACTGAACGCAGTAATCTGTATGTGGGTGTCACAACACTTTGAATTTAAACAGCCAAAATGGCTGCTCTTTTCTTTTTTCCTTCATTTGTACAGTTTTTCCCCTTTTCTCATCTGTTTAATTCCAACCCATACAACTGAAGTTCAGCAGTTCAGCATTAAGCAGTGAAAAACTACGTGGGCAACTCCATGACACGTCTGCAGCCAGGAATGACATAGCAGTGTTACCCTAAAGCTGTGCACAAGCCAACTTCCATCTACAGCTTCTGTGTTCACCCCTCTGCTGACTTCCCCAGTGAGGCCAGAGAAGAGACTTCTGGAAGCTATCATGAACGGCTGAGGGATGGTGAAACACAGATGAGAGAGTAAACTGGCAGAAAGAAAGGTGAAGAAAGCATCAAGTTCTTTACAACTGAGCTACAGTGTAGTGATACAGTGGAGTTTGAGGGCGATACTGATGCCCTGCATAGGCTCATTCTCAATCCCTGCCCCTCTCCATGTTTTTTTACATGTATGTTTTCCTTTTCCTAGTGCTACTGTGCTCTGTACAAAAAAAACCTCCATATAAATGGTCTAAAAGCATCCAGGTCATGACTGACTTTCTGTCTATTCACTTCCTTTAATCACGTCACAGTCACAAAAATAGCATCCATCCCCTCCACACTCACCATAAAGCTATTGGAGAAGAGACAATAAATACCCTGCTGCTACCAAAACAGTAGCAGCAGCTCTGCTGAATCAGAGAGGGGGTGGCCATGAAATCTTTTAATCACCTTTAGAACTAAAAAATTAAAGAAGGAAAAATAAAGAAAATCCCTTTTGCTTGGAATCCTCATAGTAAAAATAATTTATAAGGAGGCTATTCTTCAGTCACCTCCACCTCAGTAAATCCATCAGCAATGAAAGACTGATCATGACCTCCACATGCCCTTTTTAATTTAGGCATCTCAATGTGGATATGCTCCTTTAAATATCTACAAGAGCTTCCTCTTCACTGTAATATTCTTATATAATGGTTTCTGTACATTTAAGGAATTATGAAGGCCCACATGAATGCGTTGTTGCCAAATTTATTGCCCATATATATCAATACCACTCAAAAGATTTAGCCCTAAGTTTCATTTAAATATATGAGTGCTTATGTGTAGCTAGTACAGACATTTAAATACTGTCTATAGATAATAATAATTTCTTAAAAAAACCCAAAACCCTAAAGAAATTGAGAAAACCCAAACTTTGAATCCCACTCACAGCAAAAAAGAAACTATTTTTGCTATTTTAAAGTTTCATTAAAGGACAATTACATAATAATATACTTTCCTGCTAAGTGAAATTTAGCTGTATGCATTTTAATAGACACATTGCATATAACAAACTAGAACCTGTCTCTTCCTCTCTGCCACCCACGTCTGATTTCAAGTGCTACTTCCTCCAGCTTCTTTGTTTTCTGGATGGAAACACAAGGCACATAGGAATGTGTCTTGTGAATTTGGCCTGACAACTTCGTGCATACAGGTGCCCCTCTCACAGGATATCACTGAATTCCACAAGTCTTCCAAAAAGTGGGGGCATTTGCCCCTGCATACTACTTTACAGGATTAGAGAAAACAATCTGATTTGCCACTCTCTGAAATCATCAGAAAGTCTCCCATTGACTTCAGTTTAAGTCAGTTCAGATCTCTGATGTTACAGGAAATATACAAGGTAGTTTTATGGGCCCAAATTAATTGTTCAGTAAAAAAAGTATTTAAAATTCAGTGCTATTGCATTTTAAAATTATATAGTAAACAGGGAGTAGTTTTAGGCTTTAAAACTTGCTTAAAGCACTTTATAATTTAATATTATGAGAAATTGATTATGCTTTATTAAAATAACTACCTAACTACATGTTTTTAACTTGGAAAACTGCAATCAGAAATAGAAAGATGAAAATTTAACACCTATATTGAAGATGATCAGAAGTGTTCTTACTATAAGGGTTAACAACAGATAATTACTTTCTCAGGAAATCACTAAAATGACATAATTTTTCTGCTTTGTTTTCACAGAAGTTTTATGATGCTCCCTTCTTGGCACTTAGCAATGAAACAAATGAGGTTAGATGGCAAAGATTACGAAAGAAATTAGCAATAATGAGTCCAGTAACTAAAAACATTAGTAGAGAAAATTGAGTTGACCTTACTTTTATAATTATTAATTTTCTTAATTATTTTTTTTTTCTGGAATAATTGGAATGCAATTAAATAATACAAAATACAACCCTCACATCTGATCAGGTATTTGGCATAGATTAATAACCTTCCCAAATACACAATGCATTGCCCACTCTAGAGGCTACCTCCAGGCAAATACCTGTTCTGATCTGTGACATAGCTACCTAGCTCTGCGACAGTGATCCTTTCTCTTCTAAATCTTCACTTCAGGATTAATACAACACTTTCTTCCTAGCAGGCATCAAAGGCTTGTACATTTTAACATGTTACTCATGCAGTCACCAACCAGGATAGGGAAGTGGATTTAAATGATAATCACTATAGTATCTTTCCAGTTCTGCAGCCAGCTCCAAAACAACATCTCTTGGTCAGTTCTTTTCAGCTACATTAGTGGAGCAAAGCGGAAATCTCTTAGCTTATCATAGCTGCTAGCAGGTACACTCCTTAGGCAAACGTGGGAAGCATTACCTTCTCCTTTGGCCAAATAAAATATCTGTCCCACTGTGGAAATGCTGAAGGAAAGTAAGTGCCACCCTATACCCGCGGATGTTTGCAGAATCCATTCCTGTGTTATCAAGTGAAACAGTGCGATTAGTTCAGTCAGTTAATAAAAGATAAAAACTAAATACTTCTCAAGTTCAGGGTTACAGCCCTTAATATTTATACAGCAGACAACTTTGACGTTGCAAAGCTCAGTCTAAATGCTATGTGATACACAATGCCTCTCACCTCGGTGCACATTTCTTTTCAGAACTGTGTTTCCCCAGATGAGTATCAGACCACCCAGAATTCAATGAAACAAAATTTTCTAATAAAGGGAAAAAGGGCTTCTGTGAAATCTGTTCAAATCTTGCAGAGTATTTTGCTGAAAGTGAAACTTAAGGCAGGCTTCCCTTCAGAGCTGCATGAATTTCCTCTTCCTCCTTTGTTCTTTAGCTTCATTCATCTATGAAATACAGTACTTTACAGATGACAAATATTAAGAAATTAAAGTCTCCCAATACTCATATAAAGAAGAGAAGCAATATTATTATCACTGCTTCTTGAATGGGAACCCAGAGTACAGCAGCTGAATGGCATACCCTCTGGTTGCACACAAATCTATGACTGAGTGAGAAATCAAAGCGAGAGCTCTCAGATCTGCCCTTTAGCTACAAGACAGCCCCAAACCAAGCCAAAGAGGTTTAAGGGCTTTTTTATGAGTAAATGGATCAAACTTTAAGCCAATCTGGGTTGAATCTCAAGATGGAACCCAGGCTTGTGGAAATATCCTTGGCCGTGTGTTTTTTCCTGAGTTTTCTTGGGAACTTCAGTGTTGATCCAGATTCGGCATCAACAAAGAGGATTTTGTGATTCAGGTGTCAAAAAGTTCCATACAGTCCTTGTTCCATGTTTAAATTCAATTTAAAAAGCAGTACTAACAGGTAAAATGATTGCTGCTTAGCTGAGATACATAGTGTGTTTGATACGTTGCCTCACACTAAGTTTCAAGTGAGGAGATGGGAATTAGTGGACTCCCTCTCCAATTACTAATTCTGCAGAAACACAGAGAGCTCAACAAAGGGACATAGTCCCAAGCTTGTCATAGACAAACAAACTTAACAGTTGAGAGGATATGGAAGTAAAAAGTGACCTTCTGCACACTCACTTTCCACTGCACTCTCAGGTTATTTCCTCTGTCAACAGACCTAAAAACTCTGGTTTTTTTAAGCTAACCACAGAACATAAAGAACATAAAGAACAATGCCCGGTTTACACTGACAGAACTTGTAGTGCAATTTGAATGAAGTAATGAAACCAGCATCCCATTGCACATACATGCCACTCAGCTGTACCAGGCTGTCCTGGGTTCAGCAGTAGCAGTCATTTTTATCCTTCTTAGTAGCTGATGCAGTGCTGTGGTTTTGACTTCCGGCCTGGGAACAGCACTGATAACACCGATGTTTTTAGTTGTTGCAGTAATGTTTAGTCTGACCAAGGATTTTCTGAGCCTGGTGCTCTGCCAGGGAGGAGGGGAAGCTGGGAGGAAGCAGAAACAGGACCCCTGACCCAAACTAGCCAAAGAGGTATTCCATATCACAGCACATCATGGCCAGGATGTAAAAACTGGGGGCAGGGACCTGGAAGAGAGGAGTTCACTGCTCAGTCAGGCTGGGTATAGGTGGTGAGCGACTGTATTCTCTTTCCTTTTTATTTCCCTTGTCATTATTATTTGTGGTAGCAGTAGTGATTTGTGTTATACCTTAGTTACAGGACTGTTTTTATCTCAACCTGTGGGAGCTGCATTCTTTCAGTTCTCCTCCCTATCCCACCGGGAGTGGGAAGAAGAAAGAAGGGGGAGAAAGAGGGAGGACTGAGTGAGAAAACTACATGAGTTGTGGCTTAAACCACGACACAGGCATAGCATATTCTGAAATAACACACCAAAGGAGCACACAGGTGCCCTTGAGCATGCTGTGTCTGAAGGTACCTTTCAAGCTATGGTACTACATCTATTAAGAGGCCCCCATGTGCCCTGTGGTGAGCACAGGCAAAGCAAGCCCAGAATTCAATGCATCGAAGCACTTATCTCATTTTTCTTTTAATGTCATATTTAACATGTCCGAGCTACTCATCCTAGGCCCATTGTAGTGACTAAGGAGATGTTGGTACCTGAAATGGAAAAGACATCTCCTCCTAAATATCCATTTCAAACCAGAGATTGGAATTCCCCCCCTTTCTTGCCTGTATCCACAAACCAAACAAAACCAAAGACACACCTCCCACCCTCAAATTCAAAAGACATAAAAATAAATTTTAAAAAATCACTTTTTTAAAAAAAGCTTTCATTTCCTAAATAATGACTTCAGTGTGATACTGTATGCAACTATATCCATGTATGTAATTCCAGGGGCAGTCCTTGATCTTCCTGTGGTTATTCCCTACTATGCATTTATAATTACTTAGAAATTTAACAAATATAACCCAGCTTTTTTAAACAAGGCATTACTCGCTGCTGCTGCTAACAGACCAATAAAATCTCATTTAGGAATGTGTCATTAAAACCAGATTTGTCCATTCTTATTTATTATAATAAAAAAGAAAAGGAGAAAAACTACATTTGAGTCATATTTCCTGTGAGTTCATCATACCCTGGCACATAACATTTGTGAGTTTTATTCAATTCATTTAAAATGATTTCTAACACACAGGCAGCAAGTAAGGTCTGCAAGGAATTCAAATGATCATCAGGCATGCAAGATTTCTCAAGAGACAGCTTTCAAACAGCAAGTGAGGTATATTTTCCTTTAGGAATTGTGCATAAAAAAAATTAGACCTAATGACTACATATTTCTCAAAAGAAGACAGGCTTACTCATGTTGTGAAATCAATTGACTCACACATCCTTAGAAGGGCAGGTACTGTTCTACGCAGAAATTCAATCTCAAACTGCCAAACTACAGCAGTTCAACAATTTCAGTACCTCTAAGCCTAGCAGGACTAGAGGCTGGAGAACTGCTTTTACTGCCATTGCTCAAACTCACATCTGACATATGTAGCATCCCTTCTCCTTCATTTTCTCCCTCATTCAACCGTGCTGCCCTGTTGCTTCCCTTGCACATGACTGTGCAGACCTCATAGAGCTGCTGCCCATCATCTTTGCACAAATAGTGGGAAGGAACGAGGAACAGGAGGACCAAAGTGTGCTCCTGCACACCATCTGCAGTAGCAGGCAGATCTAGTGCACTGAAGAGTGCTGGCAAGGCTGAAACAGTTCTTAAAACACACAATGCAGCCTTCAGATTTTAAAATAACAATTTTTGTCCATTTACCTTTGCTCAGCACATGACTTCATAATTGTCTCTCCTTCTCCATGCTATACTCCCTTGCAGTTCCCCTTTCTGTATTTCACAGTTTTCTTTCTTTTTCTGCTGGCTGGCTTCACTTTCTACTGCTCCAGTCAGCAACTCCACCTACTTTTCTAGTCCTCTTTATTCCATTCTTCTCTAAAGCATAAATACAGGTCTCACAAATCAACTATCTCTGCTTCTTCTTTATACCTAATGACATTCATTCCCTTCAACTGTTTCTTGCTCCCCCAAAATGCTAGGTTCTTACCAAATTCCATGAACATGTTGGTCATTCCATTTGCCATTGTTCTTTAATATTCATTAGTATTAGTCATAATTTCAGTGGTTCCCTCCTCCCTCCCCCCAGTTTACAACTTTTAACACTCATCTTAGTATGAGAAAACTGCTGTTAGCTGGGAGTTGTAACATAAGTTCAAGAGAACAGATATCACTGTTTTTTGTTCCCAGTAAATCAGAATTACCCTGCAAGCTTTATTACCTGGGATCACAATTAACCTTTTATTAATCACCCTTTATAAAGAACATGTCTTCATTTTCAAAATTAAGGAAAACATTTAACTTAGTCCCCAGGTTTGATTTACAGCCAGTAGCACTGTGGACTCAACAGAGATTGCTGACTACTGAGAACAATGAACTTGTTAGTTAACAGAATTAGCAGTGCGTTGTTTAACTATAATGACAGCAATAAAACAGGAGATGTGAAGTTGATACAGTCACAACTGAATCATAATGGATGAGATATTTACGGCAAAGCTGTTAAAACATTGAATAATATGGGAAGAGCAAAAAGCAGATGTGATTTTATTCTTCAGATTGGAAGCTTGTAAAGTATGAGATAGCATGAGTAATAATCACAGGTTCTCGTTCACAATGCATTAATAAATATTGATATGATGCCAGTGCTGAAATTTTCCAGATACCGAAATAAAGTGAGAAAGCATGCTCTTGCATTATGTATTGCTAAGTTTAACTTTTACGGCACACATGGCAATATATTCATTATGATAATACACACCCCCCTACACTAACTCACACACACACACCTCTCTTTATTTAGGACCTGAACAAGCATTCAATTTGCCAGTCACCAGTGTTACAGCCCCCACTGCTGCAGGTACGTCCCCCATAGCAGAGCTGACAGGGTGGATCACATAAGAACTCTATCTTAGTGCAGAAATACCCATCCAAGCTTCAATGGTTTGGGAGGAGAATTTGGGTAGATCCAGCTGACTTTGCTCTGCAGCGTGTTAGGCATTGATGATGGGGTTCCTTCTGATAGTGGGGTTTCAGGGGAAAGGGCTGACAATCTACCCTTTGTAGTAACATATCCAGCTCCTCCAGTCAAACCCTAAGTGTATCCTCCCATGATCATATATAGCTACTGCTCACACACTTTTTCCCCACAGGAATGGTATTTCTAGCAAGAAAAAAAAAAATTACAACCTGATCAGAAACCGAATTTTCTGGCTGCAATTTAATACACATGATTATGTAAAATCAATATAAAGCTAAACAAGAGAGAAAAATACTGCAAATCTGAATCAGTTTCCTTCATACCTGCTCAGACACATTTGTGCTGGCATGACCACACTGCCAGCTAATTCATGTTTGCATACGTAAACCACTTAACAAGTCGGTACAGACCCTTTTGTTTTGTTTTACTCCAAATACATTAATCACTCTCAATGACTACTTCTGCATGACTAAGGGACAGGCACAAAACATTTTCTTCTTTCCAGTGGTTCCAACAAAGGTATCTGCCCTACTTCCTCCCCTCCATTCTCAACCAAATACAAAATGTGTTACAGCAATTTTACATCCAAAATGAGTATCACCTCTGCATCTACTTCCCTCAAGTTCAACTGACAGCAAAAGGCAGCTAAACAAATTACCTGATACTGTACATCACATATTGTACAAACAGAGCACTGAAATTTTTATGCTTTCTGATTAGTACCCTGAAAGTAAGTAGCAAGCATTTATTACTGTGCGTGCCATGAACTACATGAAATTGCATTATTTCATATTATTTATTACATAAATTGCATAATTACATAGTATTTATTTTTCCAGAAATTTCCAGTCTAAACTCCTGGGAAAGGGGAGATAGATACATACATATCTATCCATCCATTCTTTCCCAGAATGGATACCATTCCCCTGTGACTTATTATTGCATATTGGTTTTCATTAATCATCAATCTAAATCTCAAAAGGAAGAAACTATAACACCAAACCTCACTTTCTTGAATTAAAATCTCTCTCAAAGGATATAATTTTCTGTTTTCAAACCATGAAGCAGATTTACACTTATTTTGGCTGATCAAATATAAGGAATAGTACACTGTATCTTGAAAAGCTAGGAGTTCACATCTGGTCTGGAATTCTCCTGCAGTTATAATCAGCTTTACTTAAAAGATGGCGGAAGAGGAATGGAATGAAATCTCCAAAGAGAACTCTTTTCTGATTTCTGTACTATTTAATGTAATTTGTTCTGTACATGTATGTTGTTCCTACAGTGTGGGGACATCAGATATGGGTTCTGAAAACAGTTCTGCAACAGAGTCCTTCAGGTTTTGATTTCGTGCTTTCAGATGTCTACTTAATTCCTACTCCAGGATATGGTGCCCTACTGCAACATTTCTGTGTGGTTTATATTACCTTCAAAATACTTTGGGCCAAAGCTGAGAGCGTTACATTGGTGCAGCCCCACACAATTACACACATCCCCCCCTTCCTATATCTTGTCAGGAAATCAAGAGTTTCAGTTCAGGTAGAAGCCTGTACATGCTGTCCTACCAGCAACTTGTTGGCATTCATCAACTCAGACCTGATCTTTGAGTGATGATGGTTGGACCATGTCTCTGTAACAATGTCAGTGGATTGTCATCTGAGTACTGTGCCTATCCTGGCCGGAAATTCTCTCCCTGGGTTAGCGTTCAACTAAAAAGCTTCCTGTGGTGAAGGCCCCTGTAACATTCAAAATTAGTAGCAGTTCCTACTAAATTTAACCTTTTCAGAGGTGATAATTCCAGAGTCTTGGCAAGTCAGCCTGGTCCAATTCAAAAAGTCTTACTTTCAACAGCCACAAGCCCTTGGAAAGAGGACTTGAGAGTAGAAATCAACCCTTCTGAGGTTGGGGTCTTACAGCGCATGACTGCTTCTGGGTCCCAGACAAATGGGATTTTCTCTTTTCCACCTCATGCTGCAATCCATAACTTTGTAAATTCATTCTCAGTACCTTTGGGATGAACAACAGATGAAGTTCTTTTACAACAGAGGTCAAAATTTGCGAATCAGACAGCATCTCAGGCATTGTAAAGTTGCTTACAAACTTTCATGACTGTGAAAAACCTTTGACTGTGAGTACAGACTGATTCATACAAAAGCAAAGAAACATGAAACAAATTACACAAATTGGCATGTGTTGTAAACTGGCATCAGTCCACTGCAACCAGAATATCTGCATTGACTTACATGAGCTAAAGATGTAGCTCTGCAACTTTTAGTCTAGACTAGAGTGACTCTCACCTCGGAGTTTTTGCAGTACAAAGGGAAATTACAAGAGTGAAGTAAGACCTGACATGCATGATTTCTGCAACTGTATATGCAATTCAGGAAGAGAAGGCTGTGTGCAGACCTTATAGCAGCCTTCCAATATCTGAAGAGGGCTTATAGGGATGCTGGGGAGGGTTCCTTCATGAGGGACTGTAGTGAGAGGACAAGGGGTAATGGGTTCAAATTTAAACAGAAGTCTAGACTGGGTATGACAGAAAAATTCTTTACTGTAAGGGTGGTGAGGCACTGGAATGGATTGCCCAGGGAAGTTGTGAATGCTCCATTGCTGGCGGTGTTCAAGGCCGGGTTGGACATAACCTTGGGTGGCATGGTTTAGTCTCTGCCCTTGCAAGAGGGTTGGAACTAGATGATCTTAAGGTCCTTTCCAGCCCTAACTGTTCTATGGTTCTATGATTCTATGAAAGTGCATTCAAACATTTTCTCATTGTCATCTGAAAGCAGAGAACCCAAACCCAGATAATCCAAGGGCTCCTGCCAGTGTACTACATGCTTACATGTGAACAGATTTTGAAAACAAAATACTAGGACCTACTTTGAAAACATCACAATTATTTCCCCAAATCTTCTGTGAGGCTCTTCGCATCCTTAATGTTAATATCCATTAGTCTGACCCACACCTCTCCAGAATCAATGCTGTTATTGATGCTAAACTGCACAGTCTGATGTAGATTTCTATGACATATGGACTTCTGTCCACCAGGTACTCAGCTGCAACCACTAAACTCATTTCACTCAGATCTCAACTGCAAATAGAGTATTAGGGATAAACGGTCAGTGCTTTAATGGTCGTTTCACACTTCATCATCAAGTCATCCATTCTCTGCCTCTGCCACTTAAGTCTTCCATTCTGCTCCCTCAAATATATCATAGGAAAAATGAACATGACAAAACAAATGTTGAAAAAAGCAACCTTTGCTTGTTGTTGTTGCTTTTTTTTCCCTCCAACTAAATGGCGAATTGTCCCATTATACTCATTTCCTGCAAAATATGTATCTCCAGGACCTTCAGTGCAGCAAAGCAAAGCACTGCTACAGTCATCTTCTGTATGGAGTGCTTCTGTTTTACATACTGACACGCATTTTAACATGAAAAAGGTCAGAGATGGAAACAGCACAGCTTGTTGCTGTGACAGCAGACATTTAACAGAAAGACTTCTGGACACACTACAGTTTAAAATAATTTAGTAAAATAATTGCCATGATTGATTTTTTAGGTCCCCGAGTTCATACCACACACTTTTGTGTGACAACTCCCTTCAGTGTTGTTTTTTCTTTCCTTTCTTTTTTTTTTTTTCTCTCCAGCAATGACAAGAAACGCATTTCAAATAAGTTCTGGGTCGTTGTCAAAGTTTGATCAAATTCATAAACTCCACCATCATTTGTTGGCTAAGACCAGTCTACAGAGCTATTGCCATTCCTTTTTCCAAATAGCTGGTAGCATATGGCTAGCAGAAAATCATGTTGTCCAAATGAACTTTTGATAGTCTGCCCTTATGACAAGCAAAGCCCTACTTGTAAGGAATGCAACACTTGCTTTTGTGGCCATCATAGATGTTGCTATAGCAATGGCCATGTCAGGACTGCACAATACATCTGCCCCTGATAATAATTAGTATAGGTATTACAAATGAAAGCCAGAAAGGATTATGTTTGAGGGGAAAAAAGAGCTGTGAGATACCAGAGAAATAAGCAAAGCTGTCGAACATGGGAGAAGCACAAAGTCCATTGCATACAACATGACACACCCTTGGATTCACTCATTAAAGCTAACTAATTTAGGTATGATCATATGGACAAAACTAAACCCCACAGAGCTTATGAGCTAGATATTCTCCATAATCAATTGAGGAGACAGGAACATTTGAAGACAGCTTCAGCTTGCTTATAAGCAACGATCAGCTAATCTTTGCAGTGATTTGGTGCGATCTCAGAAAGAAGCCCCCTAAATTTACTAAAGGAAATACTGGTTCAGTGATTGTACCAAGTATATAATATTAGTACATATACTGATTTAAAGCTGCAAAATAGATTTCATAATGTCAGTTCAGAAAGCCAAATCCTTTCCAAAAGGAGAAGAATTAGTAGAAATTATCATATTTAGCACAAGCGTGCAACAGAGCATTCATCCCAAAAGTGGGAGAAACTGTTTCTAATTCAGCTAGTCAAAGAGGTTCAAAGTTATACTTCTCCGAGAAACAGATCTGATTTTCAAAATTTGATCCCAGTCTCATTCATATGATTCACCTACTAACTGTCAGGCACAAAAAGCATAAGCTATTCTCACAGAAAGGCCCAGCATTTGAAACAAACCATCTTGCAATGCAGTGTCTTCCTGTGGACCAATGCATCAAGTTCCTACGACCATAGTGATGTGCAATCATGAGATGCCATTCAACTTTGCTTATGAGTTGGTAGTCTGTGCACTGTTCTGGTTTGCAGAACACAAAGAGAAGTAGGACTACAATTAGATTCCGCACTTACATGGAAAGACTCCCTAATCACAGGACAAAGCACAGCAAAGTGTGTAAGGCATAGACCACCACAGTTGTTGCTCTGACTTGCGCTAAATATGGTCTGACTTTTTGCCGAGGGTTTGAGGAATACAGGTTGAAGGGGGATCACAGGGTCCTTAGGCTTTATTCACATATCTCCTCATTCTGACTTACAGACCAGCTTGGTTGGGAGCAAGGTGTACAACCATACCTTTCCATGGTCAATTTATTAAATCCCTGTAATAAGGTCTCACCTTTTTACCCATTTACCCTTATTAAAAATCACCAGTTGGTCTGAATCACAGTCTTGATTAGCGCAAGGCAGCAAGAAGGAATCACATAGTAGAAAAAAAGCCATCACAAAATACCAGTGGTAAAAACTAAACAATATTCATTGAGCATAATACGCAGAGAGGCTAAAAATCTAAACACAGATCACAGCAGAAACCTCTATTAGAAAGAAAAGGATTTTTGTCTTCATTTTTAAGAATAACAATCCATATTTGTTTAAAATTAAATCCCTATTCTGATCTCCATTCTGGTCATGGGACAATGAAATTGGATGTTTATCTTAAATATAATTTTCATTAAAAGATAATAATTCAGGAAATATCCCAGTAGATATGGGAAAATAACCCCAAAACATGAAGATGCTATAATTCAAGTTTTACTTTTCTCAAGCTGCACATCTTGACTTACAATGGTAAAATACTATTCAAGTGCATCCATATGAAGCCTCATACAGTGATTTTAGAGGGCAAAATCTAAAACTAGATTCCTAGAGCATAGTTAAAACTGCTGGTTTAGTAGCAGTAACAGTGCTGTAACAGTAGATGAACTAGAAACACTGTAAATAAAACATTCTTTTTGGGCTACATCTAAATTAAAATCTCAGGTCCTCATAATTTTGATGTTAGGACTTCAAAGGATGAGAACACCAGCTCTGGAACTTGCAGATGTCTCTCTTTTGTAGCCAGAGCCTGAAAATCCAGGCTTCAAAATAACACAGGAAGAGCAGTTTGCAAGAGACATTTCCTCTGAACATGAGCTAATCCAATAACACAATACATCATTTTGCTTTACAAACACAAGCTTCAGTTGTGGAAAGCACTTACACTTGCGTGTGTTAAAGAATTAAGAGTTAAAGGGAGTTAAAAGTGCTTTCCTGATTCCTTAAAGAGGGTACACAAGAGAGTCTAGATAATAGTGACGTTTTGGTTTACCTTCTTATACCTTGATAGACAACTTGCATGTAGGTTGGAGGTCATTTTCTTTACTCTCCAGCTACAGCCCATACCTCCTGCTTTGATGTGATAAGAGAGATGGATCAGCCCTTTCCTTGAAGCAAGTGAAGTATATTCCTCCATCTCCTCCTTGCTCTTACCCTGCTTCTCACTATAGTTGGAACACTCATCCCTGAGAGTCTTTCAGTATTAAATAGTTGGTTTACAAAGAGTATACAAAATTGGAAATATTACTGAGCATATCCATAAGTATATCTGTTACACACAGCTCAGCTGTGACACAGGAAAATCACACAACTTGCCCAGGGTCACTGCATGTTCCTACTGAAACACAGACCTGAGGCACCTGATTGCCAAATCCCTGCTAAAGAAGCTAAACAGCAGTCTCTATTTTAAAGCTAAATTATAATTTGTTCACTTCAAAGACATAACACAATCAATTTCTGATAGTGCTGCTAATGCGAACTATTACTGATATGAAATGCAATACTTAAATATACGTTGAAGCATTTGACTTCTCTCCCATTCTTAGTACATTTAATTTTGACAATTCTAAACAAATGTCAAACTTGCTTTCAATTTCTTCCCTCCTCCTCCCCACATTTTGTGCTAGTGCATTGCTAACAGAATTAAAACTTGAAAATAGCCCTAGGCTTTGTAACCACTTTTGAATGGTATCAGAGGCTTTTGTCTATTTCAGAACATAAACTCAAAGATACTAATTTTGCCATGTTTTTAAATAATAAACTAACAAATGTTCATAGCTAAAATAATAAAAATGGGCTGCAAAATGCAGAGAACAAAACGAAAAGAAAAATGGGTATCATACTGCAAAGGAAAAAGAGTTAGATTGTCATGAATGTGAAAGGAAATCAATAGGACAACTTTGGAGACCCATTTCAATCTGTTGTTGACATTGTTTTCTAGTAGTAATTTTCTCAAAATGTTAACAGTATTGAGTTTGCTTATTGATTCTATTATTTTTGACCTTGCATTAGTGTGGGCTAATCTTACATGCCATAAAATTTCCTTTCACAGCTAAAATTATTGTATGGCTCTAGGGAAAAGTTACAATCAGGTCAAAGCCCCCTCAGGATTTTGATGAGCATGTAACTGGCAATAAGAAGTTATTTTTGCTTTCTATATACCTTCCTGTTGTTTACATTAATTGCAGAGTTTAGTCAGGATTGGCATAGAAGCGATCAGTATATTGACTAAAATACCAAAATCATAATAAATTGGAAAGTAAACTTAGGGCAGTTAGATAGGTCTCTACCAGAGTCAAGAGTACAATCATACAGACGGACAGGGAGCTGAAGCCAACGTATTACTCATTTGCCTGGAGATGCTGCTGCAGAGCACATGATGGGCATAGCCAGCTGTTGAAACATTTATGATTGAGCAGCAAAAAGAGCAGTTCCATTTGCTTGCTATATAACAATACAACAAAGAGGATGATGAGATTACCCTCACAATACAATTTTACATCACGTATTCTCATATATATACCTATGAGACCTTATTTGCATTCTCTGGTAAGTATGCATTAATTACACAACATTATTTTTACTCAAGATTCATGTATTAAGTGCTCAGAATGGACAGTGTTAAATTAATCAGCAGCTACTACATGGTTCAATAGTTTAGCACCACTACCAGTACTTAACCACTTCTCAGAAGACAAACCCATTTGTTTCACAGAGGATGTTCTGTGACTCCTTTATGCTGAGTGTCTGAATACCTCCAAAGTAAAGAATTGGAAATCTCAAGTTTCAAGCCACACTGAGCTGATATCTAATGCCCTACATTGGACACGCATCTCTGCTAAAAATATAGGCTTGTGAGCAAGCCAATGGATTTTTTTGGTTTGGGGCTAAACAGTTGTTTTCGTAACTGACAAAATAGTCTGACATTTTGAGTTCCTAATAGCTATGGTGGTTGTCTAGAAAGCATCCAAAGAGCCAACAGCTGGGTTTATATCAAAAGAAGATATTTTGGATTATGAAAACTCATAAAGGTCTAGACATACCCAGATGTTCCTTATAAAAGAACTTTAACACTAGAGAAAAGACACCCAAAGATAGGCTAAGTGCCCTGCTTGAAGGCTGCATAGTATATATGTCCCCAGAGAAGAGAGCTGGAGGGAGATTTATTGTTTGAGGCTTTTAGCCTCAAGCTTAATTTTTAAAGGTACGTATTTCCCTAGAAACAGGATAGTTCCATTTAAAAGTCACAGGTGCCCTGAAGCTCTGCTTAGAAGATTACTTCAGATTTCATTTAATAACGGGCTTGAAACCTGAGTCAAATTATTTATTACAATGGGCAATATTTTTGTCTGGTTTTCCCTTATGGTCATCTTTGGTGCTAAAAGGGCTCAATAAAAATTAAAAATTATAGCAGCTTATACTGTTCTGCTGATGAAGGGCTTTTTCTTCAAGCTGTCTTTAAACCTGATATGCAGTTTGAACCAAGCCTCCCATGTAATCCTAAAACAAGTAGCAGTTCATCCTAGTTTATCCAGGGCTAATGTATCCCAGTCTCAAGTTTTGTTTTTAGAGTTTTAGTGTCCAAATCCTGACAGCAGAAATTGCTATGGGCACATAAATAGGAGTTTGTGCAAAATACAGTAATTAGAACTATACTTACACAATGGTTAAAAATATAGATTCTTGTACAGATAAGGTTTGGAAATTTGATCAAGAGAGGTATCAAAAAGAGCCAAACAGAGACAGATTTGTCCCTTTCTGGTCAATTTGGAAAATACAGAAAGGTTTGCCATCTTGTTTTGCATCTCGTCTAGCAAAACACAGCAAGTTAGTTTTTTTTAAGAGACATCTTTTGTTCTTTGTCCCCTATAAATAAAATCAAGTGGCCACATACTTGTTGAATGTTTGGGGTTTACTGAATCACTATTTTCCCACTGACAATAGCATAAATATTATTTTGTCACAATAGTGTTGAGAACTATTTCTTTACAAAATCATATGTCTGATATTTCTTTGAAGAAACATATGACCTTTTTCTAGAAATACGATAATTTTTACGCATTTTTGTTCTATACTTTAAACAATTTAAGAAGATATTTTCTTAATTACAAAAAGAAAGGAAAAAAGTTGCACAGTGAAAACTTCTATTTTTCTGTTATGTCTCTATTTTCCTCACAATATTGTCCTTCAGGAAAGAGCTTTCATCCAACAAACTGGAAGTGCCATAGACACTACAAAATCATACTTAAACCCACTAAGAAAATACTTGAGCCCATGCTTAAATATTATCCAGGTTGTCTAATCTGTATTGTCTACTTTTGCTGTTATTACATTTTTGTGGTATTGGATAAAGAACAAAGGAAAACAAAGTTGGAGAAGATTTAAAGAAGTATGAAGCCAAAATAACTTAAAATAGGGGAAAACATTTTCCAAAACCTGATTTGATAAGCAATGATGTTTATTTCTCTGTAGTCCAGTTAAAAGGAATTCAAGAAATCCAAATACAGAGATATTTACCCTATTAAAATTACATAGGCATGAGTATCTTTTGACTTTTTGCTTTAAGAAGTCTCTCAAATGCAGAGACTCAGAGGTGAGACAAGTCCAAGCCAGTTGTTACAAAACTCATCTATAGAAACTTACAGAAGCTCTTACACGCAAGAACGACCATCATATATGGGTTCCTAACATAGGATTTTGAAAGGGGGCTCGAGATGGTCAGCAGTTTTACAGGCACCATTAAGTCTAAGTAGAAGTTGACAGAATTTAGGGGATGAGTCTCATTTGAGCTATGGCTATCTTACACGTCTTTGGCAGAGCAAATATACCTTAAAGTAAGCATAAATTACATTCACTAACAGCTAGAAAGTTTCCAAAAAACACCTGTGAAAGGCAGTGAAACTTCAAAGTCACTTTGGTGCTTTTTGAAACAGTCACAGAAATCTTTCAAAGCCCTCTAAACCGCAGAAGAAACCACAATACCAGCCTGAGGAACACATTCAGGGACTGGAAGTGTGAACAGGGAGCAGTATACATGCATATATGTGTGTCCAGTAAGCTTCTGATGAAGCATCTGTGTAGCGACAGGTGAATTATAATTACTTGTATGGCTGTGTACTGATGTATCTATTGCTGTTCCCTAAGGATGCTGCATTGCTCAGGGTAGTAAGCGACTATGGATCACACTGTAACGGGCATATGGGCACCTGGAGAATTCCATATATATAAAAATAAAACCACTAAATAAGCTTCTGGTTTAGAGATCCTTTAGGGGTTTTTTTTTTCCATTTTTCTGTTTTTTTTTGTTTCTCATCTCCATCTGGATTGAAGGATTAGCCTTGTGGGGCACTGAAAATAGACTCCCCTTTCTATAGAAAGCCTGCTGCATGAACCCAGTAACTCCCAAATTCAGGCCTCTCTCTACACAACAGAGAGTACTACATAAGCTTATTTTAGGGCATTCTGGATAACTGAAAATGTGTGGATTAATTTTTTCAGGTACTGTGGGAAACAGAGTATTTTAAACTCCTTCTGCTGTGAGAAAAACCTCTTATAACTGTGCCCCTGAACTACTGAGTGAGGGGTTGCACCTTGAGGACATGGGCACATTCAGGAAAATACTACAGGCTGTGATTTCAAGAGGAAAGGAAACTTAATTCTTAAGGAGATTTGAAATGAAGGACTTTTAAATGTCTTCTCCTATCATCTAGCTTCTGCTCATATGTTTGCTAGTTTCCCACTATTAGGCTATTTGGGATTCCAGTGCAATGCATTTAATTCTCCCAGATACAAGGAAACTACTTCTCAGAAAAAGGATCTAGATGCTACTCTAAAACGCTGAAAATTCTGGTACAATACATGAGCTTCTTTCACCTATGCAATGTCTGTCATCAGATGTTTATATGACTGAAAAACCCAGCTTTTAGTCTCTTTGTTTCTCTCCGTTCTACAGCTCTAAAATGGAAACATCAGGGCCTCCCCATCCTTGGAAATCACACCAAAGAGCACATACTAAGGACAAGGAGGTGCCTGGGTGCTGCAGTGGTGGAGTTGTAGAAGTTGCCGTTCAGTACATAGAATAGACCATAGAGCCCACTCCTTTGCCATCCACCAAATGGTTGTTCTATTCTGTATCTGTCTTAAAATCAGCTCTAAGCTGTTCTTTTCTGTCTGATACCTAAGACACTGCATGAATTAAATTCATTTTGTCTATTTCATTTCAAAACGACAGAAAAGTCAGAAAATGATGTGTGGCTTGTGGAGAAGAACTGAAACAAGGAGAAGTGGCCTTAAATATCCCTTCTGGGAGTTATATCTCAAAAATCCCTTCTTTTAGGTTTACAAAATAATTTCATTTGGAAACAAATTTAATTTGATGATACCTGAACTCTGCCACCAATTACTTATCTGTGCTCACTGTGATACATCCTAGGCCTCTACACATGCATAAGTTCTCTAAACTGCTAATGAGGTATTAAATCCAGTTCTGGTTGCACTGATCTCTATTCACTCCTCCAGTCTTCTAAAGTGATTTTCAAGTTGTGGTCCCCAAGACTTATAGATTATAATCCATAATTTGCAAACTGAGCAAAGAAACAACGGCTTATAAAACCATTATTTGGTGGTTAAAGTTTGCAGTGTACTAATAATCAGCAAACTGGAAGTTTTACATATCAGAATGCAAGGGGGTGAACTTCAAAGTGAGCATGTTCCATTCCAGAGAGCTACCAAAGGCACCAGTATCTCCTACCTCTGTTGACTTCGGTTATAATTATACACTAGAAGAATAACTTCAGTATGCACATATCAAATGGTGATCAGGTCAAAGTCGCTGCCAGAGTCCAGACAGAGCTTTCAGCCAGCAGCTATGTGATAAAACTTCTGACAAATGCCACAAAAAATGTCAGCTGTAAGAAACACAGAGGAAAGAAGAGTCTATGAAAGCAGCTGTGGGTTCAGAAGTTACAGTAAGTGGCAGTAAATAGCAACTACTGCATCTCCTTGTAAAGATATAAACCCATCAGACATGTCTGATGATTGATAACATTTATGGTTGCTTTAACCCAATAGCGAGGATGAACATTCTCCCACCCTTTCATAACACCAAATTCACCACCTAGCTTTGGTAAAAAGCTTTTCCTTGTAAGTTCTGGGTCAAAAACATAAGCATGACAGAACAAGCCAATTTGCACATGCAGTAACACCTACTACTGTACTCAGCATTGATTTGTCTTCTGAAAATTCCCATTCATTTGCATAAGAAATTACCCAACCTTACAATTATTTGAATGCACAGTTGCAGTAACTACAGAGAGGTGAAATAACTGTGCTTATATTTGTGCACATACTCACAAAGTTTTCCCAAATCTGGGACTGCTACAAGAATCACAACTTCCTTGCACACCTTTCTTTGCTGTAAAGACAGATTCCTATTTCTGGAAATAGCTACTAATTCATTATTATCACTGACATTTCTTGCAAATTCATGTGTTTCCCTAGCAGTGCCTGTTTCCTCAGTTTCATTATTATCAAACAGCTCTGCTGTGATAGACTGCTGATCCTCATCTTCATATTGATTAATTTCATTTTCACATGCATCATCCTGATTTTCAACATCTTCAGCACAGTCTTTTCACAATGAGTCATTTGCAAGATGGATTTTCATTATTGGAGTCATCGTCAGTGTAGGAATGTGCTGGATCATTTTCAGGTACAAGGCCGTATTCTGCTCAGTTACACCAGTATAAATTAGACATGCACATACAAAACTTAAGAGAATTATTCAAAACCTCCCATGATGCAAGGAATAAACCAAATCAGACCCACAGTGTTTGCTTCTCCCTGCTTTTTGGTTGTCTCTGGAAGAAATATGCCAATCATACTTGGGCTTGATTCTTATCAGTGCAATTAAGATGCAATTTCTTTAAAATTAATTTGTAGATAAATAGAGTAATTTTGTTATGTTTATCTTGGACATCCAAAATATTTAAGTATTTAACATTACCAAGTTAGCTAAATAAAGCTTTAATTTAGTATAATTAGATTTGTTTAAATTAAAAAATGTATTCATATTCCAAAATAGTTTCATATTCATTTGGAACACTAAATTGGAACTCACAGTAACTTATAACTGTCTCTGCTTCTTCAATGTACAGGTCATGAAATACTGTTATCTAATATGATGCATGCTCTTCTATACATGCTAATCCAGACCCTTACTATTTACTATACCATATCAGCAGTCCTTCAAACTCATTACAGCAAGAAGAGCAAGGCATTTGTGGTGTTGAGCAGATAAAGGTATAAAATGCTTTAGAAGGGTTCAAAAGCAACTGGCAAATTCACAGAAGGAAAATCCATTCCACCAGGCTTATCTGTGGAAGCCTGGCCCACGGCCGAGGGATGCTGAAGGCACTACTGTGCATGAGATGCTCAGCCACTGGCCTGGCAGACAGGGCACTACCCAGACCCCTGGTGTGAACCTAGACATGAGAACATAATGACTTTAACAGAAAGATTATTGCTCTCTAATGCCCTTCTAAAACCTAGAAGCATGAGATGAGGTTGCCTTCTTTTTAATGTGTGCAATTATAGATGGTATTGTAGGTCATAAAATTATCAGCTATTATATTAAAATCCAGTCCTAGAGCCAAACTTCTGCCAGTAAGAGGATTTGGAGAATAACGTAGCCAATGGAAACAAACCGTACGATACACACAAGCTGAAGCAATGGTTTGTCTCGCATTTCAAAAAATGTACTCTTGGGAGTGGCTACAGAAGCACCATTTCCCCTCTTTCTTTTTTGTGAGCCATTTCTTCTCTGGGAACAGGCTCCAGACTTCCCTGCAGCAAAATGTAAACTTTATCTGTGGAAAAGAGAAGAGAGGGGAATGGGATCAGGAAGAGAAGGAGAGGGGCAGCAAGAAGGCATTGTGAAAAAGGACCATTCAGATGCTGGAGTTTGGCAAAGCCACCCTAATTTCTTCCAGTTTTCATCATCCTCTAGCTTTCTTCAGTATTCCTTCCTGAGCCCTTTTTTTCACCTCTTTAAGCTGCTTTCCACACAGTTGCACAAAGTGCTGCACCCCAAGCCCCATGGGACTGTTTTCCATGTCTTGAAAGTCATGGTCTTCTTCACATATCCCAGTCACTTGCCGCAGAATGGCACTGGCGACTCACACTCAGTTGATTGACTTGCAGAACCAGCTACTAAGCAGTTGTTTCCCTATCTCCTTTTTGCCCAGCTGATTATTCTTGCTGAGGCGCAGGACCTTGAATTTGTCTTTCTTGAACCGCATCCCCTGCTTGTATCACTTTGAATTCTAATCCCATCTTCCAACATAATCACAACCCTTCTCAGTTTGTGTCATTTGGAACGGTAATAAGCACTCTCAGTGGTCCATCACACAGATCTTTAATGAAATATCACTAGACCTACAGCAACCCACTTAATATATCTTTCAAGTACTACAGTAAGCCATTGATAAGTATTTTTGAAGTGAGTTTTTCAACTAAGTAGTATTTTCACAACTGGGTCATGCTTTTTACTGGGATATCCCTTGGAGCTCTCCCTAAATCTTATGCTGGATGGGTATATGAGTACGGACACTATCTACAGGGAACGGCTACAGTTTTATTTTGAAAGAGATATTGTCAGTAAATGCATTTTCACCTGTTATTTTTATATCTTCCGGAAAAAAACAAAGCAGTACAAAAAGCAGGATCTATCAGTTGTCAAGTTTTGTTCAATCCTCACACAAATTAAAATCGATTGAAACTATATTTCAGGGCTCTTTTCAACTCAGCCTGAACATGTGCACACATGTATGTTTGCTGCGGAATTCTGCTACTATCTTAAAGCGTGCATGCACATTAACAACCTTAGATGCAGTTTTACAATTTATGTGAAGGTGACTACAGATCTTGTTATTTGCCGTCATAGCTGAACATGAATCCAACAAGGTATGAACAGGATTTTGTGCCCATAAAGCAGAACACAGTTTTTCCAGAGACTTTTAATGAGAGCTAGATTTATCTGTGGATCATATAATCGCATTGGAATCAGAAGATCTTCATTTTGCCTACTCCTATTTACTGTTTACTATAGTTATTTGACATTTCTCTAGTAGGGAAGGTTTAATAGGAAGTTAAGATGATGTAAGATATTTTAAGATGATTACTTTCCTGACCTGCCACCACATATTTGTGCTGGCATTTTAGCTGCATTTCCATGTGAAGCTGCACCCATGTTTTTCGCTTTTCCTCTGGAATTCCTTTTGCTGCTTCTTATAATGGTCAGTCCCTAATTTTAGGAAACTATTCTCATCTGATGAACCAGCTCTTAGAAACCTCACTTTAAAAACCCATTCCATAAGTGCCTGCATTTTTCATGAAGTTTGGATGCATGTGGTCTCAAGGACAGTGTATTCTCTATTTCAACATTAGGGAAAAAAGCCGAACATCAAAAATCTTATGCTATTAAGAGATCATCTTGTTCGATCAGTTTAAAGAGCAGGACTCAGAAGTAGCATGTTAACCTTGAACCTACAGCTTCTCTATGCAGCAATCAGCAGACCATCAGGCTCTTGTGGGACACAGTACCTGTCTTGACTTTACTGCGCTAACTCATGGGGAGGACAGTTTTATGAAAAACTGAGATCCCTGGAGAAGGGTGTCAGACTTAGCGCAGATGAAAAGCTGGCAATCCTGTGCACATATCCTTCTGCACATCATAAAGAGGTGACAGTTACAATAGTGTTTATTAGAGTGGAAATTTTTCATGCTCCTGTGGTATCTGATAACTGTTATATGCGCTAACGAATGACTCGTGAATAGCTATCAGAAGTAAGCTGGAGCTAAAAATTCAAAAGTCAAAGGGAGCTTCAGATTTGCAGGCAGCCAAGGCTTCTCTCATCTCACACACCCATTGAGCATGGAGCATCCTAGTGAAGGACCAAATGCAGTTGTGCTTTGCAATAAATCCAGGGAGATGGTACAAAACAATAATTACAAACAAACTCTGCCAGCTGCCTGTGCTCTTCCCTTTCAGACAAAGGCATATCAGAGACTACAAGATAATGGCCATAATGTGCCATTTGAACCATGTTTCCATCTACTATTAATACTGCAGGCACAAAATTTCACATTTGCAAATTACTGTTTGGATCTCGTACGATGAAGGTTTGAGTGCCTAAAGGAAAAGCATGTTGTTTTCAAATCTTCATGCTTTTTCTCAGCACAGTCCTGTTCAGCCACACAAGAGTCTCACATAGACACAAGCAGAGCTGGTACATGATCTGAATATGCCCACACCTGCCAGGCTTCCTTGAATCATTTACAAGACAGTCTTCTTGAAGGGAACACTGGTTTTCATTTGGGTAACACCCTTTCTTATTGTAATGAAGATGCCATTTATGCATTTTTCTTCCTGAATAAGGGTTCATGTTGCCTTTGTAATTCTCTGTCTGGTATGTTTAACAGCCTCAAAAAACAAGCAAGGAAATTTTCAAAGGTGAACCTCAGTGTTGGAGTCACTGCTGAGGAGTAGCATGTGGCCAAGTGGTACCAACTTCTGCAGTAAGACATCCTGCTGTTTAGCCTATAAAGCTTTACTGAACTGCCCTCACCACAAAACTTATAACCTAAGATAGGAACGTCTTACAACATGGAAAGTTATCAAGGAAGCAGGATTCCATATATTTCATATAGCCCTTAAAAAGACAGTCTTAAATACATGTAGTTCCTTTTGTCACAGAAATACAGGACAGCATCACCTGCTTTCTAGAGCTGGCCACAGTCCCCTTTCCTCTCTGTATTAAATATATCTGCTCATCATATCACTGAAATAGCAGCTGAGCTTCTTTTGCCCCTTGATTTTCTCTAGGTAATATAAAATTCAACATTCAAGGTGCTCTTTTAAAAGTAGGTTACCTCCCGATGAAAATAGGAGTTCATATTTGTGCTGACAGTAGTGGATGGTAGTACTGTGCTGCTTGCATTACAAAAAATAAAAACCAAACCACAAAACACCAAGAACAAAAGATACCGTCACTTCTTCACTAAAATTCCCTCAGTTCGAGTCAAGGACACCTTTCACTGCTTCAATTGGCAGGCAAACGGTACCATACTCCAAATGAATTGAGAATTGCGGAGCAACACTCACTATTTTCACAATAAGGCATGGAGGCTTTCATACCTGGAAAGACTTTTCAGAAGATACTTTTTCTTACCATGAGAAAAACAAAGCTTAGATTTTTATACAGGAAAGATCCATCCTGTGTCATTGGGGGGGGGGGGGGGGGGG
>JASSUY010015135.1:0-19590 GCA_032466535.1 Forpus xanthops
CCATGGCAGGGGGGTTGGAACTAGATGATCTTAAGATCCTTTCCAACCCTAACTATTCTATGATTCTATGATTCTATTGCCTTCTTCCAGCAGATCTGGAAGATGTGCTTCGGGGTTTGCATTTTTTTTTTTTTTTTAGTTTTTTGATTTTACATACTATCTTCAGGGGAAGGAGAGAGGGAAGAGAGAAAAAAGAAAGGAAATAAAGGGAAAACAAAGAGCTGCATAATTGCTGACCAGACTCCAGCAGTGTATCCCTTGTAAACAGATACACACTTAAGAACTAAGAAAATGTACCTTTTTAAGTAATCTAGTGATTTAAATCCTCACCTACTAAAGTCAATGAAAAATTTTCAATACACTTTAAAGGAGGTTTAGCATGTAGAAGAGTTTTTAGAGAGTGTGGTAGTATCATTGTATTTCTAACCACAGGGACAATATTTTTTTCTGGAGTAATAATTTCAGTTGTATGTGGTTAAGAATCCTCCAATAGTCTATTGCCCATCAACAAATTACAGGGTTTTCATAAGTCAGACATTTCAATGTGACATACCAATTCTGTCAAATACAGTTCTGAAAGCAAAATTGGCATTTTTTAGTAGGAAAATTCAATTTTTACTTCCAAATTACATTTTTTATGTGATTTGGTCAACTGTGAACAACATATTCAGCATTTCATTTCCAGGGAAATTTCAGGCATTTATTCTGGCTTCTTTTCCTTCATTTTCAGAAGAGAAAAAAATTACAGATCCAAAGATTTTTGTAGCCTTGCATAAGAAAGACACATTTCATCCAGTTCAAACCATACCACCTTGTGCTTGCGCTGATAAAGTACCTACACTGGATTCTCTCTTGGTTCTTATTTACTACCTTCATAATATTGTTGGATTCACAGAGCAGTCAGGATAGTGACATTTTACAGTGAAATGCAGCTTAAACTGCATACCAGAGATGAGAAAATGTCATCCAACCATAAATATATTGCAAACCATCCCTGTCTGAATCTACATTTCTAGTTTTGTTCTGTTGAAAAATGAATGGTGTTTGCAGCACTGACCTGACAACTACATTTATTTTGCTCAGGTGAAGTTAGTTGTATTCCAAGATCCTAAACCTAGTTAAAGATTTTTCTACTCAGTATTATATTTGGAACAGTTCACTTCTCAGTCAACTAATAGGATCCTATTGCATACAAACATAAATTAAAATGGTTTTAGCTTGTTACATTTTCAGGCCAAGAGGTGTTTCTTCTTTTTCGAGGTCAAAATTAATTGAGGAAAACAGTTATGTATTTCTTCAAAGCTAAAAATAAAATAGCTCATAGAACACATCTATAGGAAATATTTTGGAACTGTTGCTACTCTGTAAATACACTAAGTATATTTATAGATGAGAGAGTAAGTAGTAAGTAAAGATTCTTCCAGGAATTATAGTTATCCTATACAAAGATTTAAGTAAACTGAAAGTAATAAGTAACACACAGTATACTAAATACTAACTTAAATGATGTCCATGCATAATTAATCCCTCTGCAAAAAATACATATTAGTAGACAATTTAGCAATTCCACCTTTAAGAGGCCTTCATCAGTTAAGTCATTCTATATAAACTGCAGACTTGCTATTTTGAAGCATAACTCAGAATTATATATGTTTTGAATTCTGAATTGCATATACTGTTTTCATCTTTGGAAAAGGTCTATATAGTGTGTGTCCTCTCGCTGTGGAAAAACCTGGTACTTCAGCTGCACAGCCAAGCCATAAAGGCTTACAAAGGCAACAGAAGACTTCCTGTGGGTATGCCACATATAAACCTTTCACTTGCCATTACAGAGTCAGAAAATCACAGAATCATACAACCACTACAATCCTTTTCCTACAGTCTCTCAGTCTGTCTTGAAATAAGAGGACTTTTTTTGTCTTTGCCATTGCCATCAGCCTCTCTGTGCCATTGACCTGGTTCCTGCAGTGCCAAAAAGAGGTATTTTAGCACCAGGCAAAGGGCTATTTTGTTTGGGGAAATATTATTATCACTCTCTTCAGCCTTCTCATCTCTGCTCCACAGTCCCAGTGATGTGGTGTTTCAAGCCCTCTCAGCATGAGCTGTGGGTTTAAATTCCCAGAGGCAAAAGCAACCTTATACCCCTGCTCTACCACCTGCTCCCGGGCCTCTGGTGAAAATTGGGCAGTACCTCGCCAGTTTACTGAGTGAAGTGGTTTGTGCAACACGGGAATGCTGCCACACACTCTTCATTCTCTATGTCCTTTGATAGTTTTTCTAACTTTAAATAAGCTTTTCCTGACAGAGAAACAGTTTTATTTTTCAAAAGCAAATGGCGAGGATATACTTCTAATTATAGGACTGCTTGGTCGGTACAAATTTCAGTCTTCCTAAAAAATAAATAAATAAATAAATAAACAGACAACTAGCATAATGGTTCATCTGTTAAAGCAATTCTTTGGATGGCAGAGTTTTCAGGAAGTTTTTCTATAGGTGTCCACATCAAACAACATCAAACAGCACCTGTTTTCTCTTTGCTCTCTATTCAGAGATCCTTCCACTCTCTGTAACCTTCCCCTTTCCATGCACAGAAGCACTTCACATGCTGAATGCTTTTGCTGACATGAATGAACCATATTTGCCTGACACCTGCACATTGCCAAGACGTATTTTTTTTAAGTGGCCTTTAAAAGTTTAAACGTGAAAAAAAAAAAAAACAAAAAACCCAAACAAACAAAAAAAAAGAAACAAAACGGGAAAAAAAAAAAGACAACCCCACAACAGTTTGATTTTCATTCAACTTCCCAGGTATCTTTTGGATCACAAGTAAAATTGCACAATGCAGGCTTGAAGAAGGAAGAACAATTTTGGCTCTCAGTTTGCTCACTCCTGTCCATGTTTTTTCTAGCTGTGGTATTATTATTGCATATTGCTCCAACATGGAAACACTGCAAAAATGCGAAACACCAAGATCTGTGAACATAAGAAGATAGAAATGGCCATTTCAGTTCAGACTACACGTCCATTTAGCACAACAATTTGTCACCATTAACAGACAATAGAGAGAGAGAAAGAACTGAAGAAGGTATATGTGGGCTGACGGATTCTCAGATTGGTTTTACGTCTTCCAGTAGCAAGGCATTAAAAAACTTAAAGTAGGAGTTGCTATATTTGTATTTAACTGCTCTAATGAGCAATTCTCCCATTAATTTGTCTGTTATTTGGGCAAGGCACTTCATATTTACTTCCATTTATTATATATTTCAAAGGTGTTTAGAGTAACAGAATCAATGCAACTTTTCAGCAAGTCTAGGAATTTCCCAGCTGACAAATTTTAGGCATATGCACACTGACAGAAGATAACTCATCAGGATTCAGTTCTATATCAAATGTCTGCTTTGTGGCTCAGTTCCTATTTCTGCAGCATTCCTTATCCACAGCACTGTCTCGCAGGCAGTGGCAAAAAAATAGGTCTCCTAAATCCCAGTCAAGCCACATACACATGCTTTATCATGCCTCATTCTCTAATTTGGATCAAATCTCTATGAAATATCATGATCTGGGTTTGGATAGCAGTCTTTCACTATCAGAACACATACAGGTATTACTTGTGCCATTGGATCAAATACATCAGTAAGAAATCAGGACAACAGAAACAACATTCATACAAACACACATGTATCTGCATACTTGAAGGAAAGCACAAATACATGGGCTTAGTGCTTGTATATGGCAGACCAGAAAAATTAATTACAGATAATATAAGCAGTATTTCTATTGGCTTTCATAATTAAGATTTGCCTTTGTCAGAATAATTATTTTTCCTCTGAGCATCACAACCAACCAAACATACTGGATTTTCCTGATTATTTTTTTCCTTGAAATCCTAAACATTCAAAACCTGAAATATTTTTACAAGAAAGAAAAGGCTCAACCAATATTGACACTTGTAAAACATTTGCCTCCTCTACCTTGCAGAATAAGCTTTATTTGTATTCCTAGGTCCCAGACATTTTTTGTAACTTCCAGTGACTTCCTGCTTATTGTTGAGACACAGTGCTTTCATAGTTTCCAGAAAATTATGGAACTGAAAAGCTCTCACAAGCAGTAATTTTCATTTATACAGGGGGAGAGGGGATAGAAGGTCGTGGAAGTCAAGACAAAAGTGGGATTCATAAAGCGTGTTAAAATGAAGGTAAAATCATCTTCAATTTTTATAAAAATATAGATATTGCATATTTTTAAAGCAGCCAATAATTTTGCATCACTTGGCCCTATGCACAACGGCCCCAACAGTATTGGTGACTATTATCATAGCATAAGAAAGATCATGGACAGCTGATAATTACTAACACCGTTATACTCACAGCAAGGCTAATGTGCTCCATCTTTTTTGACAAGCACCTCCTCATCCTCTTTTCAGACAGTATAACTCTTTACTGTAGGCTTCTAGACATGAGGGGCCACACATAAAGGATTCATCAGGAAGCTTGCCAAAGTACTGTAATGGGAGGTAAAATCCTAATTGCCTCACAGGTGAATGCCTCTAGTATGGATCTAAGCTGCAATGTCTTTAAAAGAATTCAATCACTTGTTTTAATGCCATTATGTTTCAAATTTTAAGTGCAGATACTTAAGGAAGAGAATTCCCCAGTTCAGGTCTATCTAGTAGCTCTTTATGTTTGAATGACTGACACCTGTTAACTTAATTAGGTAATTAGTTTACCTTGAATTATTAAGGGAAAATCTGAGATGATAAAAGCTATAACAGAGCTGGAGGGCTTTATTTTTTTTTCTCTTTCTTTTCTGGTTTATCTCAAAAGATAAAGAACAAATGCATGGAAACATATGGTTCTAACCTTCTTGAAGATAGGCCTATGGGGGATTTTTCCATGTTTGTGAAGTCAGCTCGAGTGAGGTTATCCATTTTCAAACATTTTCTTTCCCTGTTTAGCATTTTGAGTTTTCACAGACTTCTTAACTCTCTATGGTTTTGATAAGAATCAGTCACTGACTTATTGAAGTATTTTAAGAAAAAGGCCATTCTACTGGTATTTTCAGTTTGGCCAAAACTAGGACAATACTGTGGTTCTCATAAGGGGAAGACCCATTCTCTTGAGAGTTCCTAGCTGATTTTCATAACAAAGAAGCTACTGAAAAACTTTTTTGTGTTGCTTGAATTAAACCTTTTGAGATTCAACCTCTAGTAGAAGCATTTTGCTTTTAACAAGTTCCCACTGATATGTATAGTGAAGACAGTCACTGTGCATTAAGAGCAGCTTGCAATACAATGGGTTTTGAGAGGCAGTAGCTTTCCAAGCTTTGAAGCACCTGGCATAATAATGGCTGTGCTGATGGATGACCTGATGTGTTACACAGAGTATAGCCTATCAGCATTATCCTGATGGATTCTTTCCAGTACCTAAAAGAGAAGATTTTGAAAGGAAGACCTATTTTAACTTCAAGGGGAAAACAATAGGGCTGCAGAGCTGTGGGAGAGTGATATATTGCTATACCATAGCTTCTGCTTCTAGGTATAGCTGTCAGAGCTTGAATGTTTCCTCTTCTCAAGTAAGCATTTTCAAAGGTTAATGAGATGGAAGGCCATAAGACTGGTATTATACTAGGTAGACTTAGAAGAATTATTATGTAGAGTAGAATAATAACAGGTAAGTTGCTCTGTTGCAATTCATCAATGTTATATATAAGATGAAGAAAATATATCCTGTAAGGGGTACATCAAAAAAACTTTCACTTTGGAGAATTAAGAATACAAACCATAGGATCCTTTATGAAGCATGACCAGCAGTAGCATGAAGATAAAAAACACCATACCACATGCAATTATGTTTCTTAGTAAGCTACTTTTCAATTATGTTTCTTAGTAAGCTACTTTTATGATGCAAGTCAGATGAACTTCGAATGACATTTCTGAGGACATTGATACCACTTCCTATTGGGCACCTTGAGAAAAAGCAAGTACAGAAACCCTTGCAAATGGTAGATATCCACTAGCTGCATCATAGACTCCAAGTATCACAAGGCTCTTTTCTACACCAGCAGGTTCAGACAAGTTCGCTCTGACCAGAGCCCAGCTGCCTTGACATTTCTGATCTGGTAATTACACAAAAACCTTAACATTGCCTTGTGCCCAGGTGGTAAGCATTTTTAAAGGCAGGTTATACTAGTTCAGACATTAACTACACCTACAAATCATGGGGAAAGCTTAAAGTGTGGGCAGACTGTGTCTGCATCCATCAATACAAGCAAATAAATCTCTGTGTATCACTTTCTTTGTTGACATTTTGTTGCACTACCTAAAATTAACCGAAGTGCAAATTGCCATTATTTCTCTAATGGTAAAAAGGGAAATAATTGTATTTTTCCATCTCACAAATATGCTAAGAAAACCTTGATCGGTACTAATCACATATGCAAGGGAATTCACAAGGTGCAATGGGTTGTTTGTTCTCAAAATGAGGCAGTCCTGAAATTGCTCCATATCAGCTTTTACATATAGCTTAAATGATCATGAAAATTCTGATTCTGTAAATATTAGTCAGGGAGAGAAAGTACAGACAAAGCAAGCTCTTTTAGAAAGGAAGAAAGAAGGTTTGGGAGATCCCTAGCCACAGGAGTTTTCAGAGAATCATGCAGTAAGTCGATAATTACGTTCCTGGGAACCACCTCACTCCTTCTGTTTTCTTAAGTAATTCACTGTTCTAATTAGAACCAACCACTGAGCACTGATAACAAAGGGCAGCCCATATGATATATGACAGTTATTTAACTTGCCTTGCAATCAGACAGGCAACATTATGTCTCTGGCTTCAGGTGACTGAAACAAGGAAACCATGATTAGAGATTGCTATGTAAGAAAAAAAAAAGCAACTGTGTGTGGCAAGAGAAAGGATGCTGCACTACTATTGTCACAGGCACAGGTGACACCAAGTGTATCAATATCTTAAAATTTCATTGTCAGTTATATACACATCCTTCTAATTTTGTACGGCAAGTCTGAAGGGAAAGGATGGTCTTTCCTGTTTAGGCTCAAAATAGTAATGACCATATACTTAACCTACGAACTCAACAAAAACCAAAATGAGTAATCTGCCTTTCAAAATCCTTTAATTGCCTTTTAAAATAAAGAACAAATTAGAGAGCACTTTATTTGCATGGCTTGTAGTTCTATATGGATGCACAAGGTCATATACAGGTAGCTTCCTGCGCAGCATATTCCTACTACATAGATTACTGAGATTGCAGGCCTGGTAGCCTGCCCATCCGCCCTTTAACAAGAGAGCTGTACTGTGTTACTGTTTAAGTGAAGGTCAGGAAGTGGCAAGTAAAGAAGCAGATGTTAAAGCCCGGTGAACCAAAGGTACAGGCTTGCTTTAATTTATAGCAGATGCGTAATGATCAGAAAACTGAAAAAGTATCCAGAGGCTGACATGACAGGACAACATGAAATGGACATACTGGCTATAACTTTGGAGGCAACAGGCAGAACGGTACACAGGAATTATGTTGGCTATAGAATTTCTCAGAAGGGATCCTCTATTAGATGGTATAGTAACTTCCAGCTCTGGTTGCACTGCAACTGTTAGATATTGCACTGACAGCAGGTGAGGAGCCTGAAACTTTGTTGAGGACGAAAGAAGCTGTGAAAAAGACTTATCACAGAAAATTGAAAGCTTTTTCCACAGCAAGTCTGAAATCTCTGTCAATATTTAGCACCATCATATTTCATAAAGAGAATGTGAGAGCATGGCACAGAGTCATGTTCAAGAGATAAATGTTTATCAGCCATGGTTAACTGCAGCATGTGAATAAGCATGAGGTTTTGTCTTGCTTTCTCACAGAGCATAATAAGCTCTCCCAGAGCTTCGCTGAAATGAATAGGAGAATTTTGACAGTGAGTTACCACCCATAATGGGTGAGCAAATCAGAATTTAGCTTTTAATCATCTAAAAACATAGATTTTCTGTTCTCTAGCCAATCAACAGATCAGCAGTTTTTACAATGTTTTCATGCCCCATATGTTCATAGCAAAAATTTTTCACAACTCTCATTCTTTTTTTGTTCTCTTTTATTTGGTAGATGTTTCTAAAACTGCAGCTGTCAAATCAGTACATCTGAACTAGGCATTAAACAATGAAAAGCTTCAAAGCCCAGGGAGCTTGGTGACAAACAGCGGTTTGGTGAAAGCCTTCCCCTTTTTCACAGCCTTCATGGCCAGAAAGACTTTTGACCTCAGAAGCACTCTCAAAAGGAACATTTATCCACAGAATGAATGCAGAGGAAAGTTGTCCTGAGACACTCAGCAAGTGATCCATCACCTGGAACCATTTTCTCACATTTGTCTGGAATTCACTGCAGAGCTCCAGAAGGACTTTTCAGTAGAAACCTTATGCCACTATTAATCAGAATCAATCATTTTATTAATGAATGTTCAGATTTTTAGGGGATTTTTTTTTTACACTTATCCAAATATTCAATTTGCTTTACTTTAACCTCCACTTCAGGAAATTAAGGGATAGTACTGAAAGGCATCTCAGAAACAGGTTAAACCAAGAGCTGCAGGGACTCTACTTACATTCAAACACCAAAACAAGTGGTGACATTTTCAGAAAGTCACGAACAACCATGGTCTTCAATTCTATGCCGCTAACATTTGTTGCATTCTACTTTGGAGTTGTTTTTTGCCTGTTCTTGTTGGATATGTCTATATTGGCCCTGCAAATTAAATGTGTGACTCATTTCTGAAACTGAGGCCAAAGGGCACACACAGGTGTCATCTATGTCACTTCCATCACGTGTAGTCCAAAGACTTCTTGGGACTTCAGGTGATAGTTACTGTGTGTTATACATTCCTCAGTTTAAAGGTCTGGAACAAGGAAGAACCATCTTATAACTCATCACAGTGGAATGGTTTCACAGCACAAAACAAAGGGAATGTTACATGTCAAGGAGATAAAACCACTCCTATCCATACTAGCTTTGGATCTAGTCCGCAGCATCTGCCATCCACTAAACTGCCCAGATAGCATCTAGGAGAACACTAAACCTTGTCCCTGACTACAGACATGCTGGCAAATAATCAGTATGGACAAGCAGTAGTCCAGTATTCAAATTCATGATCTGCCTCTGCTTCATTTAGCAGCATATATACAGTCTGCCCCTCATGGGATGCATGTGGTATGTTGTTTTTTATCTTCATGCTTCCAGTCACAGTATTGCAGTCTGTGCTACTTTTCTGTCCTTTAAAAACATAAATGTTTCCACAAGCATTCTAGCCATGCTGTTCACACCCTCCTGTGTCCATGACATTTGAATAGCCTTGGGCCTTTTAGCTCTGCAGGCATAATCTGTGAGGCACAGATTGTTTTACAGACTTGAAATGTTATGTAAAGTAAAGCACTGTGTCATGAAAAAGGTTGATCAGCTCTAAGACAGTAGCTTGGGATCCCCATCTCTTAACTTGTATTATATACTGAAAAAAAAAAAAAATCAACAACAAAAAATTAGATTTTGGCCATTTTTGCATGTTGCTGAATTCAAAGACATAGCCCAGGCTAAATATTTGGTTAGTAGGTATATAGAGAGAGCAAAACAGAAATACATGTACAGAAAAAAAGGGTAACAGACTACATTGGTAATGCTTGTGATATCAGTTTTAGGAACAAAGCTAGAGTATGTTTTATTGATATCAAATGTTATGTTTCCTCTAGCTGGCTGTTAGTGTATTACTTCAAATATTTCCTTGGAAAATTCAGTTTCTGGGTTTTTTTAGCTAACTGAACGTCAAGCGCCATTGGAGAAACATATTACCTGACACTAATAAGGTTTCAAAAAGAAGCAGACAGTGTTACTAATATCCCTATTCTGGTCCCATAGATAAGAAACCTTTTTAATACTTTGCTTTGTAGTAAATGAAAATTCTCATACTTATTTCAGATAAAATGTCAGTGGTTACTGAAAGCACAACAGAGCTCTCAGTTTAACAACTTATTAATGGAGTGGGGCACACTACACATTTTCCAGGATCCACTTTATTTTTAGTAACTTTTAGCCAACAGCTATGATACCTGTAGTGTTCCTTGCTGACTCAATACCCTATGTATCAAGTATGTTGCTTCACTGTAAAGCTGTAAAAAAGTACTGAAATTCTACAGAACTTTACTTCTTGCTGCCACCAGTCTCTGCTTAAGCTAATTAAAGACATACATAGTTCTCAGATCCAAAAACTCAAATCTAACTTCATGAGTACATTCAGTGTACCACACTGTGACGTGATCTTGTTTGACATATCTGCCATGTCAGCTTTTTTTCTGAAACAGTAGAAAAGAAAGAGCATATAACACATGATCCAAGCAATAAGATCTGAGAGATCCAGCAACAACCTCCTGTATAGTTAAATACCAGTAGAGAGGTTTTTTTGGTCTTATGTGCTTTTTTTCACATTATGCTGTCCTCCAGACTTTCACTAATGAATCAATGAATTTTACTCATTTAGTTTGCAAATCTAGAATATCTCTAACAGGACTCCCACTGACATGCAGAAATCCTTGTTTGTGTGACATTGATTTAAAAAAAAAAAAACAAAGACGGTATTGAATAAATTCCAAAGTCCCTCTAATACTTTGACACAACATGCAAGATTATTGCCCAGAAGACACCTCAAATTCTTCTTCAGTGTCTACCTACATATACACTTACTATTACCCTGAAGTGATCTCAAACTAAAATAAATGGCCTATTCCTGGACTTTAGACCTGCAGTATTACTAAGCTGTTCTCTTCCAACACAGTCATGTGAGGCAACATCCATGACAGCATTCAGCTAGTTGGATGAGCACTGTTGGCAAAGATGTAGTAACTCTTATGAAGAAAATATCCAAAAACCTGGCTAGAAGCAGATAACTCAAAAATCTTAAAGAATCAAAGTTCACACCTATTTGTCCAGCAATATCACCGGACTGGCTACAGGAAGCTGGATCAAATATTCCTCATCACAAAAAGCAAAGACTTGCCCATTGGAGAGTTCTTTCCAACATCCCTATGAGGAAGAGAAGGGAATAATTGCAATGCCTATTTGATTGTAATGAAAACTCTTTTGTGTCATTGAAAACACTGTCAAAATTTCTTAAAGATGGAATTGTGAGATAATCCCATGGCTATGGCCACTCTGAGACCCCACAATACTGAATCTATGACCGTGGTCATCAATAACAAACAAATAAGTAATCCTTACATGAGTCCTTGCTTTAACTCTTCAGAGCTTCTTGTAAAATTTTTTGCTCCTTGCCTACAAATGATTAAATGTAAATTGTGAACATTCCCTGAATATTAACAGGCAGAAATATATGCATTCACTGAAGGATGAAAACTTATTACTTGAGATTATTTTTTGGATAGAAAGTGCTGAAATGTCACAGTTTCAGTTTAAACACTGAAAATAATTTAATTTCAATCACTGAGGCTTCTTTTTGTTGCTTCTTTTATTTGCTTCAGGCACTCTTGGAAAAAAAACAACCTGAAAATCAACAAGATTTTTAAGGACTGAAAATGTTATGCTATAAGACATATTTCTTTTTTTCCTTTTATGCTGTAAAATATTTCTTCCTTTACCTCGTAGCAAATACTAGGAAGTTCTGTTTTCTAACCTGGTTGATTTATGAAAAGTGTTCACTTATGAAATGCATTCTTAGGATGTACAAATCTATACCTAGGTAGGGGTGGCAAGTCAATAAGATGTAATGTAACTTTGCATTGAAAGATGGGAATTTTGCTATGATTACAGGTACATTCTCTTCCATACTTATACAAGAAGTTGCTGAAAGCTGCTCGCAAATGCCATATATATCATAATGGCTCATAATGAAATGTGAGAAAATGACACAGAAATCATAATAGTAGAAACAAGGTGTCTTTTTTGGGTTTTTTTTTGTTTTTTTTTTTTTTTTTGGTTGGGTGGTTGATTAAAAAGGTGGAGTATTTTAAGAGTTAATATTTTCCAGAACTAATTTTTGTTTATATTATATTTCAGATCCAGCTATTCCTAAACACACATATCAATCCATATTGCTGACACTGTGCTTCTTTTGGCCTGCTAGCAGATTACATCCTCACTATGGTTTCACCACTGGCAGAAAGCCTAGGAGAGAAGTTTGCAGACGGAAAGGGATGGAGAAATCCCAAATAATCTGTTCCGTTCTGGTCAGGTTCTTCCACCATGCCCACCACCAGTGCATCAAGGACCTTGCTGAGCTGATATATTGGGGCCCAGCTTGCAAAGCACAAGCTTTCATGTCTGAAATAATGATAGATGAACATTAGGTTTTGGTTCAGTTACAGGTCTGGAAAAAATTAAGAACAGTGCTTATTTTATCAGAATTAATTCACCCATCCCTAATATAGAGCTGGCAAGGTATTTTTTGCAGCTCTAGAATACTGTTGCATAAGCATAGTGACTAAATGATAAATGTCCCTAATGGGTATGGAGTAATGGTATTGAACTACTGTAGACAACTCCACTGGAACTGCTCTTCATCACTCACAGCACTGCTAACTTCAGCTTTGCAGTATACTAGCAAGACAGACATTTTTTTACCATCCAGTTCTCTCCACTCCATGCTTGCTGAAATGCTGTTATAGGGAGCCTTATCATCAAAAAGGAGTCACAGGGACTTGGTGAATATATATATTTGAGTGCTACATTAGAACTTAATCCATCACCTTGAACTCTTCATGCTGCCTTGGGCATCTCTTTCTCCAGAGCTTATTGACATTTTGTACTAAACCTACTTGTCAAAAAAAGCCTTGATTATTGATGATGCAAAAGTATTTCTTCATTATTAAGTGAATTACAATTACTTTGGATTTTAATACTTATTCATAATGATAGCAGAGGGTAACTTGCAGAAGAAAAAGGGTTGCAAGCTTTCTACTTCCTAATTAATTCTATTATCAAATGCTAAGAAAAAAATAAGTGTCTGCCAGCTGTGGCTTTATTGTATTTTCCCAGAACTAATAATGAGAAAGCTGTGAAAGTTTTTCTTTTTTCACTTTTTTTGTGTTACCCAACCACAATAACAACAAAACCCACAGTCTTTTGTTTCCCACAGAACTATTTTTGTTTTTCAGGTGATCTTAACAGAACAGTAGTGTTAGTACTACTAAAATTAGGAACCTCAGTTTTAAGCTGAAACCTCCTTCCTGTTAAGCACTTCTGACATATCATAAGCAGTTATTTCCCTGACATGTAGATCTAAAGATGAGGCGCAGTGATTTAGGAGAGTAACAGGGCAGTGCAGAACAAACACATTTACCCATTTAGAGCTGGCATTTTCTTACCTTTGCATCAAACATTATACAGTGAGTGTCACTGTACTCCAGCTATTTTGTGAAGTGGCAAGTTTAAGTGAAGGAAACACAGATAAGTTTAAGTGAAGGAAAAGCTTCCCCTTGCTTCTTCAATGCCTTCTATAGTCTTTTTTTATGATTTTACACCTGTGTGCTGCAAGAAGTGTCAATGCCAACAATTTGTTTCTGATTGAGAGGGCAATATCGAAACCTGTTCTTTGCAAACCTTCAGACCTGAAGTAAACTTCATAATGCACTTTCTTCACAGGATGAATTCTATTCTGCCTCTATGAATTATTTTTGAATTTTATTTCACTAAAACCCTGGACTGAATTTAGCTAGGTCCCTGGTTCAACAAACTGCAAAGGACTACTAGCTTCTCTAGGTAAAGCCTAAGGCAAAGAAATAATGAAATTGCTTTTTCAGGTTCTTTCACAACTGATGAAATTTAATTTCCTCACAGAAAGGA
This sequence comes from Forpus xanthops, assembly GCA_032466535.1. Classification (NCBI taxonomy): domain Eukaryota; kingdom Metazoa; phylum Chordata; class Aves; order Psittaciformes; family Psittacidae; genus Forpus; species Forpus xanthops. The sequence goes on from JASSUY010015135.1 coordinate 13,834, forward strand.
TAATTAGACTGTGGTACTCACTGAGGTGGGATGTCAACTTGGCCAATTCAATAAAGATTTAAAGAATAACAATGTCCATGGTTATAAGCTACTTCTAAGAAAAACAAAATGTAGCAACTGGAAAACTTTGTGCTTTACAGTTTGAAATAAACTTTATGTCAGGGAATTAGAATGAAATCTTCAGGAAGAAATTATAATTTCATGGGGTTTCTAATATATTTTTCTGAACCATCTGGTACTGGCTACTGTCAGCACCAAGATAGTAGGACAGATTTCTATCCATTAGATGGAAATCCCAAGTATAGCAATTCTATAGAAGCAAGTTGTATGACACGTGCTTTGGAGATTTTAGTGACCTATAGTGATGGACCAAGGAGGCAGGTGGTATCACATAGCCCATGTAATTTTAAATTATTCAATTAAATTTAATTTCCAAGTGTCATATTGAATATATGTATGCTGATTTTTATTTTATGTTTTAGTTTTTAAAGCTGTTGAGGTTGCAAAGTTCTTTTTGATCAACGCAGAAAAATACTGAGATTCACCTTCCTTGTTAGTATCCATTGATACTTGAAAGACTTGAAAGACTTGAACATTACCTACTGATTACCTGCACCCTGCTTTTTAACTGTAAATAAAAGTCATTCCAGCTGATTGTATTCCTAGTATCCCTTGAGTCCCTAGAGAAATTAGTCAAAAAAACAACCTTAGTCTGTCTTTTCAGAATTCATACTTTTAACATACACATACCACAGAAATGTATGCATAGGTCAGGAGATAGCATTTCTTTTATATATTTATATATCAAAAAGAAGCACCTACATGGAGTAATGTCTAATTATTCTAGACCATGTAATAATCGTCTTGGTTCCATGACAATACAATTTCTTCAGCTGCTCCCTTGACAAGTTTGTGGGATAATTTGCAGAAAAAGTTGCTCTGGTTGGCGTGATGAAGAAAAGCTGCAGGTCTCATGAGCCTTTATGTTCATTTGCAATCAGTTTTCTTTCCAACAAGGATTTGTTTTGCCATTGATTTCCATAAAGATCTGGCCCAGAAATGGGACAAGGTTTTGGAAAAGAAATTTTTGTAAATCAAGTCAATAACACACACAAACCCTCCACTTCCTGATTGATGATATCATTATAAAGCTCTAATTCCACAATATTTGGCTTAGGAAACACCACAGAGTCATGGCTGCAAGGATGGATTAGTGTTTCCAAACCAGAATGTACTCCTTATTTCCACCCTTTGATGGCATGTGCAGCCAGGGAGCCGGTGCAGAGCTGGGCAGCTCACCTACACACAAGGCTACAGCCAAATAACCTGCCCACCAGAACTACATCTTGTCAGTATTGGTCTCCCAGGGATGTCTTCATTTGCTGTTGAGGCAGCTATGTGGATCACATGTAACAGCTTGTGTCCAAACCTATAGGAAGAGATAAGTTAGAGTTAAGCTCTTAGGAAGCCTCAAGGAGAATTGTCAAATGTATAAGGCTGCTCACTCCAGTCGAGTTCTAATGTTTTCTTCACATGCTCAGAACAGATATAATGTATTAGAAGAATAAATTATAAGCAAAGTTATTATTCCCTTATATAGCTCACAGTAAACTGTTACTAAAGAATTTTAGCTATTCAGTTGGTTGTTTATTTATAAAACATATTCTAGCATCTAATTTGAAAGACGCAGCCTTTCCCGCGGTGAAGCTCATCTTTCCTGTACAGACAGAATGAAATGGAGGGGAATTTGCACAAAGAACCTTCAACACATGTCCTTCCTTAAAAAGGTTTTGCAAAGTTTTGCAGAGTAAGGTGAGATTGTGTAAGTTCTAAGCTTTTGACTTCTCAGGGAGTAATCAGTGGGGAATAAAACCCAAGCAGATAAAAACAGGGTAAAAGGAAAAAAATTAAGCCAAGAAAAAAAATAGATTAAGAGACTCCCAAATGATTTACCATACCCAGAGAGAAACAAAGCATGTGAAAGCAGTGATTTGATGTTAAAAATAAACAGGAAAAAAAATCCCATATTAGAATTGTTATCAAAGAGAATTTATCAAATAATGAGATAAAAGCTATTATAAAATACTCTCAAAATGGCTTTCAAGAACCATCTTTTCCTACTCACTTTCCCAAAGATAAAAAACATGTCTAATGTTTCCATTCTGGCCAAACACCTGTCAAATTCCTATTTTAGTTAGATTTTAAGTAGGAGTAAGAACTAATAACCTACTAATTAATTAAGTGTCTTCCTTTCCCAATTCCTCTGCTGCCTCTTCTACAAAAATAACACACCAAATAGGATTGTTGTATAGCTATGAAATTTCCTAAAATAAGACTATGAAGATAATAAACAGTTGAACACTCAGAAAACTAATATATACAAATTTATTCACATACTCTTAATTGACCATTAAAAATTTGTGGGAACAGAATATCTTGGAAAAATGTCCTTTAAACAGCACATTTTCATGTGTCTGATAAAATAGTTGCTATCTATCTATGTCTGCAGCTTGCATACGAATTTCTTGAATGAAAGCAGAAATGTATCTTCTTGTCTTTTTTAATGTGGCCTGTGTTTTTGTTCATCTTCAATAGCTCGGCTAATATAAGGGTATGATTTCCATGTGCTTTGCTCTCAAGGTACTTGTCTGCAGCCCAGCGGACTATGTGTTTTCTATAAACTTAATTTCAGTGACCACAGAACTTGTATGGCTCATTTCTATTCTCCATAGCTTTTCTCCAACAATCCAATCTCCCACATCACATTTCTTGATCAGTATTAAATGAAAGACTTGCTGCAAAGAGAGGTGGAAGAGAATTACAAAGAAAGCGTGCCTAATAAACTGCTTAAAATCAGCTGATCCTATCTTTAGCCTGAAAGTGGGCAGAGGCTGCAGAAGTAGGAAGAAATCCATTTGTTTTACCTTATCTAAATTACTTTTGCCTTCCCCATCAGCCTCTTACTAGGAAAAGTAAAAAACAAAAAGATGCACTTTCTTCTGGAAACACTTAGGATCAAGGAATAGTATTTCTGTATGTTTACAAAGCATATGTTCTGCAGCATCATCCCTGAAACACCTCCAGAGCATGTTCAACTGCATTATATTGCTGTGACTTCAGACTAAATATCCCAGTGCCATCATACCTCACAGCACTACTTTCAAGAGGCAATATCGCTTCTGGAAGTTGATGAACACCCATATAACACATTACTGGATCATACCACCTTTTGTCATCATATACAAACTTTGTCATGCTGTCACAAATTGAATGTACAAGAAAAATACTAGAGGTTCAACAAAAATGGGGTATATATTTTGCCCTTAATGGAAGCTACAATTTTTTTTTTTAAACTATATGACAAAAGTAATCTATCATGAACCTTTTGATTATATTGTTTTTACAACAGATTTTATTTTTATCAGCTTTTTCATCCTAGTTTATTCACCCAGCTTCACTGTAAATTGGTAAGATCTATTAAAGGCTTCCAATGCCTTTCTCTTGTTAGGTCATTCTTTGAAACAAAAAGGGAACCAGAGGCTTATATAGCTACATTAATATCTTTTACTAAATGCTAGCTTTAGTATTTAAGCAAATGCACATGGTAAATAGCTTCTACATCTAAAAATAATTTTCATTTGTGACAGTAACCAAGGTACTGACTGATATAACTAAAGAGTTTCTTCACCATTTTGCATTTAGTTCTTTAATGGGAAGGTCTTCCAATTGAAGATCTGTCATCTACCAGAGCAGCAAAGGGAAGAAAAGGATGACTTACAATGTACGAAGGCTGAAAACAAAATAATAAAAAAGATAATAAGATTTGTTTATACCCTGCTTTTAAATTCTAAACCATACATGTGACATGGTCCAGCACTGAAAACAGGATATTGGGCCCAACTCAGATGGAGAACGAAACCACTTTACGGCAACCAAACTTATGCTATGCTCTTTCGTTTAGATAAGGATGATTTAAGGATGTACTTAATCTACATTTAATTTATTCTAATCTGGGGTAAAATCTACGTGAGGGCCACCCATATTTAAATAAAGATAGCATTTTTCCTCCAGCTTTCAGTGCAGCAAATGTTAGGATTTTATTAATATGCTGAGAAATGCATTTGCATTATATTCCATAATGGGATCTCAATCTCTGCTACAGTGAAAGTAATTTAAAAGCTAATGCCTTATAAAATAGTTTTATAGACTTATTAAAGTAATTAAGTATCTCTATAAGAGAGACAGAATTGCTCTTACACAAAAATCTGAAGCACTTTATTGCTGTATTTCTTAAATAGAATAGTGCTTTAAATCAATTATATCCTGTTATAATGATCTTTTTGCTAAAATACACAATTTGTGGCATTTCTGTAAAAGCAATTAATAGTAGCCTTTTAACACATACTCCGCATATTCCACATATAGTATATGTGAATGTGTGAAACATACAACACCTTTACAAAGCATTTTAAAATCATTTAATTGCTCCCATAAATCATTTAAATGAATCTTAGTCTGAGTAATTACTTTTGATTGGTTCAGTGTTCTGTTTTACTTAATACATTGTGTTTTTCTAATTGGCCAAGATTTTAATAACAAATTGTAAAAGGGTGTGGGGGAGGATGGGTAGTACAACTCGCAGCTTTAATATATGTGGTGTCCTGAACTCAGTTAATTAATCCAAACAGCACCATTTGAAATGGCATCTGGTTGATGCAACTGGAAGTGCTGTTATAATCCTAAAATGCTCTTTAACTAATCTGCTCAGGCTTCTTAAATATGTATTTTTAATTACTGTTATTATTTGAAATACAACATTTGGTTAAAGAAGTTTATGGTAACTGGTATCTTCAGGGTATATTCTCTTTACGCCTTTTGTTTTATTTATTTAAATTTGGAATTCTTCCTCCTTAAAGAATTTTGGGAATTACTATGATTTAACTTTCTGTCTTGAGGGAAAAAGCAAGCTTGTGGCTGCAGTGCCCTTGGAGCAGATCATAGAACTTGCTGTGACACTGAGGGCTGAGCTGGTCAGGGATGCTGTTCTAGTATAATTATGCCAATTCCATTCCTTTTTCAGATGGTCTGTTCTCAAATAATTTCTTCTATAATAATTACTCTTTGATGAAAGCAGAGAATCAACTAGTGTGTCGAGAAGATAAGCCAATTTGTTCTCTGATCCTGGAAATTGGTATATTTCAACCATTCTAATTTAGCTGTTCCAGGTGGACAGTTTTCTATGGAATAAGTCTCCGACAAGACTTCCATAATCGCAAACGCTGACTATGCTAATACTATTTCCACTTGGGATGCTGAACTAAGACTACTCTGCAAGAAAGAGACACCAATTCCATTATCTTTGGCTCATTTTATAAATTGAAGCTCTAGACACTGGAGAATTATGAACAGAACTTTGTCCTCCATATAAGCACAGCTGATAGACAAAACAAGAAATTTATATGCCCTGCAAGTTGCATTTGCATCTGTTTTAGATATGGTCAGATTTGGTTGCTGAGGCAAAAGGGTGACATCTTTTTGAAGATTTCTCACAGATATTGAATACAAATAGAGCAGGCTTTCTTGCTAATCTTTGAGACTGTATTTTTCTCGGGAATTAGGATGGAGGAAAGACCTTGGCTTTTGTTGCCTCCTATAATATTGAACAGGAGCATCTGAAGTAGGTGTAATTTTTGACACTATAAGACTTATGTTCTCATTCAAATTTATTCCTGTTAACTAGATGTAAAACAATGCGTG
>JASSUY010015138.1:0-26537 GCA_032466535.1 Forpus xanthops
CATTCCAGTGCCTCACCACCCTTACAGTAAAGAATTTCTTCCTCAGATCCAATCTAAACTTCCCCTGCTTAAGTTTGTACCCATTACTGCTTGTCTTCTCAGTAAAATCCCTCATAAGGGTAGAAGGACCATAGGATTAAACATCCATCACCCTATCTCATTCCCAAATTTGCTGCTGATTCTGATCTTGTTGCATAAGGTTGCTGTTTGTCTTTGGGTGGTGGGCTACCTACACCAAGTTTAGGGCAGCTATTTAATAGGGCTTGTTGAAGGTTAGCCATTTTCAGTTGAAATGGATGGGTTGTATTATGTGACTCAGCTGTGGAAAGTGGTCTCAGCTCCTGCCTCTGCCACTGACCATCAGACCCTGTGTCTACAACAGTTCTTATAAAACAGAAAACCCACTCTGTATGTGCTGGGCTTATGGAAAGAGACACAGTAAATACTGTGATCCAGGTGGGTTTACTTCCTAAGACATCAGTGTCCATTGTTGGATCATTTTGTGAAGCTGAAATTATCCAGCTTCACCTCCATTCTAACAGCAGTCATTGCAACAGTGCTGGCATGAAACCTACAAACCCAGTGTTGGATTTGCAGACCAGCTAGAAATGGGAGTGCCTTGAGCTTGAAAAAATAGTGAGGTTTTGGGCTGTATTATTTCAAAAGATGCTTGAATTGATATGTTTCTACTTGTCTTTCTAATCTTTAGAGAGACAAGTTTAAGGTTATACTAAAAATCTCACAAGCTTCTGGGGAAAGGTAGCAGAGACCTGTGTTACCTTACTCATGAACAACAAACATAACAGCAATTTGCAGTCAGAAATGCTGGAGTTAAGTGGTTTAAAATACAAACGAGTCTAATGGATTGCATCTAATAAATGGGGATGATACAGAAAAACTCACCTGTGCATTTCAGAGCAGCTTTCTGCTAGTGTAGGGCTCATAGAACTCTCTATAGCAACCATAGGGGCACCACCAGCCCTGACTGTCCCCAATCAGCCTCTTTGCGCTTTCCTCACCATGTCCACAACCTGGGACCCCATGTCTGCTACGCTGCTTAAAACTCCTTTTGCAAATAATCTGTATTTTCAACTTATTTATATTTTTTTGTGAACTGCAGCACTAAAAGCCCAGATAATTATGTTATCCAACAGAAAGCAGGACTGATGAGACTGAATCCTGCTTTTGTGCATTAACTTGTGTTAGAGCTGTGCTATTATTACATGACAGAGATACGATCTAATGGATCAGGGCATTTATTGGTTACCAGGGAATCCAGCTGCCATTGTTCTCTGCCTGGCTGCTATTTGAGATGTTTGCTGGCAGGCACCTCGCTTCCTTGCAGCTTAGTTCTCTCTCCTGCAACAAGAAGGATATTATTGCAATACCCCTTTTTCTACCTTTCTGAGTTCTATGGATGTAAAATATTCAAATTGTGAAACAAAGCAGGTGTGTTTTAAGTACAGTGGAGCTTCTTTGTAAACCACTGAAAAAGATCAGTAACTAAGATTTTCCTCCATTTTTATACCAAAGAGTCTTGCAAAACAAAGAAAATCCTTAATGAGCTGGTAGAACTGAGACACACACACGAAATACCATTTCTTGTTTCACACTAAGTAGGCAATAAAGCCAAGAATATAATTTATTTTTTCTATCTTCCGAACTAGTCCTTTTCATCATCACTTCTTTAAGCTGCTTCTGTCACATTCAGTATTTCTTTAACTTCTGCTTGCTGTGCTACTTGGAGTTCCAGGTGGGTGTGAATCATCCTGGAATTCTTTCATTAAGAAAATAGAGTTCCCAGCACTTTGTTTTTCTCAATTCAGAAGAATAAAGGAATCTTTGCTGAACACTACAGACACACATTGTTCTTCCCAAATTGATCTTTTCTTAAAACAGCCTTGGTTGTTACTATGCTGCATTTTACATGCACGTACATTGTATTCCTTTTTACTTGTTCATAGTTTAATTGGAGAACAGCAGGTGATCAAAATCACAGTAGTAAGAAAGGTGTATTTCGGTAGAACAGATGAGGCTGCCATTTAAATCTGTACAGGGGTGCTTTTAGCTTTCTCTATTAAACAGCCTTGCAACTTGCAAGTCCCATTGCTATAAAACCAACATGGAGTTTTACCTGCTTATGAGTTCCCTCAGCCACGCACAGATGAAGAGAAATCTTAGGTTAATTTGTTGTCCTAGTACTTGGCCTGATCTTTTTTTTTTCTACCAAAGCTGTATCTCAAGAAGGCATATAAACTTAAAAGAAAACAGATGTTTTCCCTTCATTAAATAATTACTTTTTTAAATTTTTTATCAGTAATGGCACAATGTTTTCCAAGTTCAAAAACCAGACACGAAATGCAATATAAGTAGAATAATCAAGTAGCATACACAAATTGAGTAAGACTTTTAAGTATAGAAATGGTTTTTTTAATTAAATAAGATGTCTATTTTTTTTAGTTGGCTATTTTTTAGACATATCTTTATAATCTTGTATTATTTTCTCCTGAATAATTGCCTGTGATTTGTATTTCTGGGGTTCAAATCTTATTCATTTCTAAGTCTCTATAAGCGCACAAAGTAATGTTATGATGTCTTTCTGGCAAATCATGAACCAGGCCTGAAGAGTCAAGTAGGAATAAATAAAGTTGGAAAAGTAAAGAACACAGTGAAAGATGCATTTCCTTTGTTTTTTATTGTATTTTTGTACGATCTCACTTTGGTAGGGCTTTTCACTTGTTTTTTTTAAATATATATCCACACATCTATTAAATCCATGCCTATTGCATGACTTTTCAACCTTTAAAATATATGTTAATATTTGCATGACTTTTCAACCTTTAAAATATATGTTAATATCAAAAAAATTCCTAACAAACTGCCAGACACTGTCAGGAAGCAGATGATCCCAGCATTAATTGCTACTAACAAATATCCTAAGTTGGAAGTCCTACAGCACATGATTGTTTAAATGTGAGACATCTTCCATCTAATACCTCTATAGTCAGAAGTCTGGATAAATGTGAATATGTTTTTTGTCTTGCAGGTCAGCTCATTTGTATTCTGACTGAGCAGAAGGGCAATGTTAGTCATTGTTAGACATATTTTTGCTTTTCCTTAAAATCACTAACCAAAGAAAGCTCTCTCTTCAAGCATTCCAAGTAAACAATAGCCCTGAACAAGGATTGCATCTATGTCAGCATTTCCCACATGCTTTGTTAGCATGATTAAATAAATGTGGATTTCCCAAAGTTAACTGAAGTGCTATGAAACACAACTACTTACAGCTTAAGCATGCAAGTGCAAGGTCCTATACCTGGGTTAGAGCAATCCCAGGCACAACTACAGTTTGGGCAGAGAAGAGATTCAGAGCAGCCCTGCAGAAAAGGACTTGGGGGTGTTGGTTGATGAAAAAATGAACATGAGCTGACTGTGCGCTTGCAGCTCAGTAAGCCAACCGTATCCTGGGCTGTATCAAAAGGAGTGTGACCAGCAGGTCAAGGGACATGATCCTGCCCCTCTACTCTTGTGAGACCTCACTTTGAGTATCGAGTACAGTTCTGGTGTCCTCAACATAGGAAGGACAAGGAACTATTGGAACAAGTCCAGAGGAGGACCACGAGGATGTTCAGGGGACTGGAGCACCTCTTGTATGCAGACAAGCTCAGAAAGTTGGGGCTGTTTAGCTTAGAGAAGAGAAGGCTGCAAGGAGACCTCATAGCAGCCTTCCAGTATCTGATGATGGTCTATAGAGATGCTGGGAAGGGACTTATCATGAGGGACTGTGGTGATAGAACAAGGGATAATAGGTTCAAACTTAAACAGGGGAAGTTCAGACTGGATATGAGGAAGAAGTTCTTTACTATAAGGGTGATGAGACACTGAAGTGGGTTGCCCAGGGAAGTTGTGAGTGCTCCATCACTGGCGGTGTTCAGGGCCAGGCTGGACATAGCGTTGGGTGGCATGGTGTAGTGGGAGGTGTCCCTGCCCGTGGTGAGGGGGTTGGAGCTGGATGATCTTAAGATCCTTTCCAACCCTAACTATTCTATGATTCTATAATTCTATGTTTAGTGTTACTTGGCTTACCTAGTTGCTACAGCAGATAACAGAAGGAACTGCTTTCTGTAACGTCCGTATGAATTGGTAACCAAAAGTGTTTTCCTTACCTCTGTTATACTTTCTGGAAAATCTTAAATACTGCATTGCTCTGGAGTGTAGCTTTCAGGAGGTGGCATTCATAGCAGATTCAATTCATTGCCCTGTGCTTATTAATGTGTTCTAAATAGGATTATGTATCTCACATTAACGTCTGGACGTATTCTTACTTTTAAATCATATTTGACTGTGAAACAGCAGCTTTAAGAACATTGTATTCCTGCAAGGTTCATGAAAATAGGCAAAGAGGACAAAGAAAGAATCTCTAAATAACTTATCTATTACAAGTATATAATCTGTACAGAAGAGAAACACAAGAAGCCAGTCTTCATAAATTGTGGATAACTGCTTTTGGGACTATCTTGTCCATGGCTGGGTTGGAGGCTGGATGTGAATTCTTATGTAATGTAGCCTTTGATACTTATTTTTAATTTCTGCTTTGTATTAATGAAATGAATTTAGTGACATCTAGAATATAATTAAGAAGTTAATGCATTTTAGATTCAATGAATGTTTCCTAATATTGTCTGAAAAAGAAAATATTAATCCCTTTCCTCCATTTACCAGTTTACAGATACTTTTTCTGTCGAAGAGCTTATATTACCTGAACATAAAATGCTTGTATATAACTGGCTTATTTAATCTTAATCATAATGAATCACAATTTCTTTTAGTTGTTTTTGGAGATATCTTTCACTGAAAATATCACCTGGAGTATTGGTTTGCCAGGAAGTCATGAAGTTCAACAAGAAATGCAAAGTCCTGCAACTGGGGAGGGGTAACCTCCTGCACTAATATGTGAGGGCAGCTAGCTGGCTGGAAAGCAGCATACTGGAAGAGGACCTGGGGGGACCTGGCGAACATGAAATTGCACATGAACCAGAACTGAGTGTCATGGTTTAAGTCTAGTCAGCCACACAGTTTTGCTCACTCACTCCCCCCTCTTTCTTCTTCCCTCTCCTGGAGGGATGGGAAGGAGAATCAAAGGAATGCAACTCCCACAGGTTGAGATAAGAACAGTTTAGTAACTAAGGTATAACACAAACCACTACTGCTCCCACCAATAATAACAATGACAAGAGAAATACAAGGGAAAATGATACAATTGCTCACCACTGATACCCAGCCCGACCAAGCAGTGCACCCCCACCCTTCTGGGTCTCTGCCATCCGTTTTTACATCCTGGGCATGATGGACTATGGTATGGAATACCACTTTTGCTAGTTTGCGTCATGTGTCCCCTCTCTGCTTCCTTCTGACTTCCCCTCCTCCCTGGCAGGACATGAGACTCAGAAAGTCCTTGGTCAGACTAAAATATTACCAAGCAGTAACTGAAAACACTGGTTTTATCAGTGCTGTTCCCAGGCCCAAAATCAAAACCACAGTGCTGCACCAGCTACCAAGAACGAGAAAAATGACTACTACTGCTGAATCAAGGACACTGAGAAAGCTTTTTGCAATTTCATGCCAGCTTTGATGTCCCATGTTGCATTAGGAGGAGCGTTGACAGCAGATCAGTGGAGGTGAGCAATCGTTTCTTTTTTTTTTTTCAGTGTCGGTGAGGTCCCACCTGGAGTACTGTGTCCAGATCTGTATTCAGTAAAAGGAAGATATGGACATACTGGAGAGAGTCTGATGAATGGCCACAAAGGCGATGAAAGGACTGGAGCATCTCTCCTATGGGGAAAAGCTGAGACCTGAGAGGTACTGTTCAGCCTGAAGAAGGCAAGGCTCAGGTGCATCAATGTATGGAAATACTTGGAGAGAGGGTGCAAAGAGGATGGAGCCAGGCTCTTTTCAGTGGTGTCCAGTGACAGGATCAGAGGCAGTTGGCACAAGCTGAAACACAAAAGTTGCCTTCCGAATGTCAGGGAACACTATCATTGTGAGGGTGACCAAGCACTGACACAGATTGGCTGGAGAAGTTATGGAGTCTCCCTCCTCACAGATATTCAAAAGTTGTATGGACATGGTCCTGGGCAACTGACTTTAGGGGCCCTGCTTGAGCATGAGGGTTGGACCAAATGGCCTATAGAGGTCAACCATTTTTGATTTCCACAGCAGTCACGTTCCTGTCTCTTCAGCTTTATTGATGTAAAGGATTAATGTGACTGAAGTCTCTTTGGACCTTTCAATATATGGACTCCAGATTTTCACATAATCACAGCGAGTTAGAAGTGACCTCTGGATAGTGTGGAGCACAACACCTCTGCTCAATGCAAGGTCAACTGAGGCAGGTGTCTCAGGGCTCTTCACAGATGAGTTTTGAGGATTTCTGAGGATGGAGACTCCACAGCCTCTCTAATGAGTGTTTGGATAATATCACTGTAGCTAAAGATTTCTTTCTTAAGTTTAAATGTAATTTCATGCCATTAGGTTTGTGCCAGTTCCCTCCTGACTTTTCACTGGAGATCAGTGGCTCTGTCTTCTTTGCTCCTCACCCAGCAAGTGCTTATTCATATTGGTAAGATTCCCTTGAGCCTTTTCTTCTCTGGGCTCTAGTAGTTGGTCTAGTCTGTCATTTCATTGCTCTTTGCTGGATTTCCACAAGTATGTTCCATGTCTTCATTCTACTGGGGCCCAGAATAAGACAGTTTACATCATGCAATTCCTTCTAAAACCCCTGGGTGTTTTAAATTGCAGATGCTAGTTTAAGACTGTAGAGGTATCAGTAAAAGATGCTGAAGCTTTCTCTCAGAATCAAAAGATACTGTTATTTCTGTTGTTAAAATAATAAATCTATCAAAAATCCTTCAAGAAGGAGCATGGTTTAAATGAAGTCTTTTAGCATCCCTTTTTTTTCTTATTTTTTAAATAGAAATCAAGGTAACATTTTTTAGACAGTTCTTGTTAATTTTGCAAACCACTAAAGAAAAAGATTTCAACCCTCATTAAAGAATACTGATTATTTTTAGGCCTCTAAATCTTTTCTTAATTCAGCTTTATTTCATGCTTTAATAATGACTAGGAATCAGAAAGTAATAAGGAACAGGTATTTCAGAGATTATGAATGAAAAGACTAGCCTAACCTGTTATAGTAGTGAGAGAAAGCTAAATATCTTAACGGACATTCACATAGTCAGAAAAACTGTAGCACTAATGTGGGGCTTGATTCTCCTGCTGGTTTTTTGGCTTTTTTTTTTTTTTTTTGTTTTTTTTTGTTTTTTTGTTTAATTTTTTTAAATTTTTTCATGAAGTAACACTTTTCCTTCCAAAGTACACTTTTTTTTTTTTCCCAATGGTTTTCCTTAGAAATCCTCAGAATTGCAATATCAATACAGGATTTCCCTGTTGGTTTTTCCTACTCATGCATTCATTTGAGATTAAGACTCCATTGAAAGGAGCTGTAGCAGAACACAATTGTGTTTTAAGCGTTTAAGTTCTACATTAAAAATGTTCTGTGTTGAATATGAACTAAAGTTCAATCTTATTGGTCCTGAGGAGGTGTGCCATGAACATCTGTAAAGTATCCGAACAAATACCAATTCCTTAGAACTCATGAGGTTATGACGGTACTTAATAGAAATGGAACTGCACTTAGTATCTGGGAACTACAGAAATAGCAAAGCATGCTAGGTTTAAGATAGCATTTTCACAGAACTGTTACGGAGTAGTGGGAGCCAGTCCTTCTTTGTCTTCTCTGTGCCTTCTGTCCTGTTAGCATTTCTGTCTAACAAGATTTAATTAATTTACTTTGTAGGGTGTTGAATTGGGCTGTGAAAGAGATAAAGTCAAGGCTTCTGGAGTGCAACTATTAGCAGAATGCTCGTAAATGGTTTGGTCATTGTAATAATTTTGGATCTTACATCATGTAAACAGGGAAAGTAGAAGTTTTTTTTGAAATCTCAGTTGTATGTGCTATCTCACAGGAGTCAATGGGAATACTCAGAGCTCATCTGTTTGTGAAAGCGCAGGTTGCTATCTGTTTAAAAAAAACACACCTCCTTTTTCTTTCCTTTCCTGTATCTCAAATTGTGCAGAGCATTTTCCTTGAAGCTGAAGCATGGTAAGGAATTGCTTTGGACACAAAAGTAAAGGCTTATTAAAGTCTTACACTTGGACTTCATTTTTCCTTTCTTTTCTCCTGAGAGGCAGCAAACACAAGTGGAGGTCACTGAGGAAGTGGCACTAAGAATCTGCTCCCTGGATCGCCAAAGGTAAGATTTTCCTGTCACCACAAAGTTGCTAAGTGTATGAAAGGTATGTTCAGTGTGGTAGTAGAAAGATGTGGGAAATGCTATTCACAGTTTTTAATCTTTCATGAAAACATATTTTCCTGTTCTTTCAATTTTTGCTTATGGTCAAGGACATTTTTCTACCATACCTTGCTATTTTTCCTGTAAAAAATGTAAAAGAGAACTTTCATTGTAATCGGCACTTTTTATTTCTTTATAGCATTCAGTGAAGTACTATTATCTTGCAGGTGCAGAAGTGGAGAGTAGAAGGCCTGGATAACTTGTTCCTGGCCACCTACTTTTTCATGAAGGAATCAAGACCAGCTTTTTGTGTATTGCTACAGGGCTATGACCCTTGTCAAATAGTGAATATCTGCAATGCAGTAGTCTTTACGGACATTCTTTGTCATGCCGTGCTTCCCTTAGTTGGCAGGTAGTGTCTGAAAGAGTTTTTTGAAAAGCCTGACATCATATTTTATTCAAAATTCATAAACTATGAATTCATAAACTCATTGTGGGGCTGAAGAACATAAGAAACAATATGTTTTATTGCTTTCTTTTGCTACTGAGTTCCTCCATCATCTGGTAGTATCCCCCTTCCATTCCTATTTACTATCTTCATGGTCCATAATAAACAAAACATTCATCAGTGCTTGCAAAGCCGTGTTGAAATCAGGGCTTAGGGAGAAGGTTAAGCAGCCCAGGGCATATGTCTTGCTAAATACTATGCTTACTCTGTAACTTCCTCTTAATTTATCTTCCCTAATTTCTGGCACATTCCTCTTTTACAGTGTTTCTCAATTCCTTAGCAGTCTAAATAATTTATAATACAGAATGGAACTGTGGATGAATACAAATCTGTAAATTAAGTGTGGCCTAATCTTCCCAACTTTTAATTGCTGGTGAAGGACTGGTCAATCTTTTCTGTTCTATCTCTTGCATGCCTACATAGAGAAAAGGCTGACAGGAGGTATATACTATTCCTTTCACCTTTTGTGCAGTTCTTCTAGTAAGCAGATACAGAAAATATATCTTTTGGATTGACGCGTGAGGCTGAAATTTTGTATGAATGGTAAGACCTTTTTATTTCATTTGCATATATTTACCCTTGGAACAGAAGTCATTTATATGGATTTCCAGAAGGCCTGCATAGGTTATCCAGAGACCATTTTTCAAAAGCAACTCTCATAAAATATGCATGCAAAACATGCTTATGCTGTCACAAGCAGGTAATTTCACATGCAAAAATATGCTGTTGTAGACTATGAAAAACAAGCTGTCATTCATGCAGTAGTGGTTCACTTGTGCAGTTAAAATTTGCAGATTCAGCTAGGAACAGAGACCTGCAAGAGACCATCTGGGTCACCAGGTCCAGTTGGCATAAGTGCAATATAGCCCAGGTGACTTCATAAACCATCTTTTTGGTGCACTTAGCATGCCACAGAACTGGTAACTTTCAAGATAAAATATCAAATGGCATAAAAGTCAGTGATGGGCCACATAGACAGGAGAATGTGAGATTGAGAATATTTATCAATGTCCTAGATTCTTCTGCTGTAGATCCATGAATAGCCATATGGTCATAGAGAGCACACCTTCCATAGAAAGGGTGTCAAATTTCATTCCCTGGAGATTCAAGACTAGATTAAACAAGCCCCTGTTCAGTTTGGACTGGCTGACCTTGTTGTGAACAAAGGTTGGACTAAATGACCTCAAGAAGTCCCTTCCAACCTAAACTGCTTTTATTGTACTATGGTTCTGTTCTTGCTCTCAGCTGCAGAACTTAGTTTGGGATTCCCTTTGTCTCTGATTTTTGAGCCTTACTCTAAGACCCATAATTGAGAGTGAGAAAAACGAACACAGAACAAAAATAAATTTTAATGTTTTCATTAGGTCATGAGAAAAGTACTTATGACTTACTACATATTAAACAAACACCTAAGCTTGGATCTAGGGTAATAGGAGAAAAATGCACAGATGAAAGTCCTGAGGGCAGGATGAGCATTCTGTACCTTGTGTAGTGTGCTTCTCTAATACTGTATATTGCTGAAATTTGGGGAAAACCTTCAGGTGTTTAGGATTTTTAACTTGAAATCTGTTCTGTTTGCTTGAAGGACAACATGCAAACTAGATGAGAAATACGGTTGTCGGGGAGCTTGAAATCAGTTTCAACTTTCAGTTGAAATCAGTGGTAAAAGTTGTTTGAATTTAGTAGAGCTGGATTAGGCACTTAGCTGTGGAATTCATTAGGGAAGTTTTCTTTCCCTTGTGTAAGCCTAGGAATAGATCTAGTCAGCTAAACCCAACACAATGCTCTAAAGGACGATCCCATTCGTCATAAGAGCAGACAGGTCCTCTCCATCGGTGAACATTTGTGCTGATAGTGTAATTCCAACTGAGTTCAGCAGAAAAGCAAGCACCCACATCTAGCTGATTTAATTTGGTAGAGCATAATTAATTAAAGTAGTATCTGTGATCTGTTAATTAAAAGAATGAAATCTGAAATTAGATTTTTGGTAAAACAGAAAATGTGGACTTGGCAAAAGTTTTGAAACTCACATAAGGCTTCTGATAAATTCACATTGGATATGCAGTTATTTAGGGGGTGGGGTAGAGGTTAAAAGAGGGTCTTTTATCTCCCCCACAAAACCATCTGTGAGCCTTTTTTTATCTGACAGGCAGTAGAAGAGGAGGAGATGTGTAGGAAAAATTAAATGTTCATATTGTTCGGGAAGAAGAAAGGCATGTGTCTTAGAAGCTCTCTTTCTAAACTTCTGTTTTCCTAAAAGCTCTATAAGACGTATTTAGGTCGTGTCCTCTGAAGTGCATCATTTGCCTTAAGGAACTTCTTTTAGCAGAGATCTTGGTGTGTCCAATTCCAGTCCGAGGTCTGGATCCAAATATCACCAAAATCTGTATCTCCACATTCCATCTCAGTGATTGTAAATGAGGGGGTGGAGGTCTACAGTGCAAAGACGTAAAAATATTCTCCCTTTTCAGGCACATGTAACTAAAAAAAATCCCTGATATGTAAACAAGCATTAACAACCTATAGAGAAGATGTTGTTGAAATACGAAGTGCACTCAGCATGTTAAATCCTGCATTTATCTAAAGAATTTGTCACGTCATCCGGTCAGATTTATAGATCTTTTCCAGAAGTCCTTAGACATCTATGTGTTGTGTCTATCTAGCCATTCAGAATCCTAGGATAGGTGATTTGAGAAAATAAAATCCCATGAAAAGTTAAATCCATGCCATACAGTGTGGTAATAGATAATCTAAAATTATACATATATATGTATATGTAAATGTATATAAATGTAAGTTTTAGATAGTTGCATGTCAGATAGATGATTATATGTGTAAGATACAAAGCTGAATATTTTGCTCTAGTAAAATGTGGTGTTTCTACATCAGCAGCAGTTTTGCTCTATTATGCAAGCAGTGCAGGAAAAAAAATGGGAAAAAACTGAAGAGTTCAATATCAGTAGCTATTGTAAAGAATATCTTATAAAGAATCATACCACTGAGGTTTAGAATATTTTCATAATATCTTCATAGGGCTCCATCGGGGTGGCACACACACAAAAAAAGCATATTAAATGTTTTTTACAAATGCTTTAAAGTTATTTGAAAATGTCCTATTGGCTTTCTTTGCCCATGCAGTTTTCTCTCAAGCAGCCAGTCTGTGTACTGGTAAGTGCTATTACATCAAGCAGGGCTTTGACCCAGCATACAAATAACTCAGTACTTGAAAAGCAAAACAAGTAAAAAAGAGCACAGTTGTCTGAGTTCAACTCAAATGTGTATATGCACATGCTATGTATTTCTTTACCACAGCAAGTACTCTCACTAGTCTCGTATATAAGACTAACAGATATATTCTCAGTGTGTTTGTGTACATGAGCACAACAGACACATTATAAGAACAATGCATATAAAAGCTGGAAATATTCCTATGTACTATTCCTGTCGAAACCAAAACATTTTATCCAGTAGCTTACTGTTCAGCTAAATTTACATAAAGAGACACTTTAATCTGCCTATAAGCAAATTGATAAGGACATGGGGCTTGAGTACAGTTTCAACAACCTGCATAGTTGTCTTTATTTTATATTTTAAAGGAAAAATATTTTTTCATTATATGTTGTAGAAAAATGAATGTAGAAAAAAATTCAGGTTTTGTCTTTGTGATTAAATTTGCTGACAACAGATCTGGTAATTATTGATACTAACAAATAATTGTAGTTAATTAATAAGGGGGATTTTTAGGAATAAGATTAATCAGGTATTTCCAAACTGAGATGTGGGTCAGAACATATTAACGAAGAAATTTTCGGTTTTATAGCCTGGAAATGCTCTTGGTATGTAAAAGAAAATGAACTCTGTGTTTTAGAAAAATCACACTTTTAAATTGATTTCCATAAATTCAATTTTATGATTAAGAAGAACATTATCTCTAATTAGATGAAAGCTGCTTAGTATTATCCAATTTCTGATTTAAATCCTTGTGTTTTCCACCTACTGTTTGAAGAGTCTCTCTAGTTAAAATTTGTTCTTTCAGTCTCAAAATATGTTGCATTTGACACAAGCCTCTAGTTTGTCAACAGTCATGGTTTCTAGTATCTTAATAATCTGCAAATATCATGTAGTAACACTTCTCATGATGAGGTGAATTGCAATGTCTACTGAGCTGAATGACATTATGTTCTAGGAGACAACAGATCAAAGGGCTAGCAGAGCCAAATTTGTCACCAGAAGCACCAGGAGTGCCACTTCAAGCACAAATTCAGATGTAGCAAGGGATCTGCAGGCTTTTAGTTACAATGCTAGAAAATAAAACAGGCCAGCTCCTCTTCTGTGGTTCTATGGTCAGCTGTCATGGTATTCTTGCAGCTGAAAAGTCTACTCTGTAGCAGGGTGTCCTCAACCTGCCAATAGACCCTTGCAGATAAGCCTTCAACTATGCCTAGTAATTACCAGAGAGTAGATAAAGAGTAGAGATGAATACATGTGAGGGCTTGTCTATGTTATCTGGCTCAAGTCAAACAGTATAGGCAAAGCCTTTTTTTAAGTGTACTTCTTTTCTGAGATTTCCTGCTTTTATGTAAAATTATAATTACAGAATAAAATCTCCTCTATCAGAAAGTTACTTCAAAATGGCCAAGTAAGATCTTCTAGAGCTGTTCAAAATTATATCACTTGTTCTATGACACACTGAAGGCTGCCACACAACTCACCACGGTCTTGGCAGTAATGGTCTGCAGGGAGCCAGTGCAAAGATAAAGATATGAAGAAGGATCCTTCGCAAGGTCAGTAAATCTGAAGCTGAAGGGTTATTGCTGTTCCTTTCCAACAGTCAGCAGGCCACAATCTCAATTCCTCTGCAAGGCCCTCAGCCTCAATGAAAAATATGATGTTTTTAATTACCAGTATAGCTGCAACATTTTCCTATCTCTGCCCTTAAATAAAGCATATAATCCTTCTGTGTTTCTAATTCCTTCTTTTCCTGGATTGTGCTGTGTTCAGTAGTAGCAAACATTTTTCTCCTTCTTAGTAGCTGGTGCACTGCTGTGTTTTTGATTTTCAACCTGGGAATACTGCTGATAACACTGATGTTTTTAGTTGCTACTCAGTAACGTTTACTCTGGCCAAGGACCTTCTAAGTCTCGTGCTCTGTCAGGGAGGAGGGGAAGCCGAGCAGTAACAGAGACAGGACACCTGACCCAAACTAGCCAAAGAAGTATTCCTTACCACAGCACATCATGCCCACTATATAAACTGGGAACAGTTAACTGGAAGGGTTAGATCACTGCTCGGTCAGGCTGGACACTAGTCAGCATGTGATGAGCAGTTGTATTCTCTTGCCTTGTTATTTCCCTTATCATTATTATTATTGGTGGTAGCAGCAGTGGTTTGTGTTATACCTTAGTTACTGGGCTGTTCTTATCTCAGCCTGTGGGAGTTACACTCTTTCAATTCTCCTCCCTATCCCCCTGGGAGAGGAGGGAGGAGGTGGGGGAGTCAGCGAAAAGCTGCACGGTACTGAGTTACCAGCTGGGGTAAAGACCATGACATGGTAAAGCTAACAAAAATAATAAGTGTTTCAGAGCAATGTATGGGACAGAACTGCATGTGTGGCTGAAACAGGAGGCAGCATGAGGCAAAAGTTTCTTTTCCCTCAAAATAACTTATTTATTTATAGAGGTCTTTTTTTTTTTTTTTATGGAGAGCATCATCACCACCAAAGAACAAAAACAAATCTTTACCGTTCTCTGCATCTGGGTGCTGGACAGTATGTAGAATGAAAGTATTCTATAAAGATTAATACTGGTTTTTGGTTTGGTGGGGGCTTTTCTGGTGAAATGTAACAGGCAACATTTAAATGAAATAATTAGAGCTAATATGCATGTCACCTCATAGCAAACAGTTGAAAGATATTATACAACTCTGGACTAGAAAGTCTAGAACCACATACCATCCATCTTAGAGGCCTAAAATTTAGATTTTGTAGCTTTCTAAATTGGAAGTTGGCTGAAGTAACCCTGCTTTTGCCCTCAACTCCAGTCCTCATTCCTGGCTACCTTCTCCCACCCACTTCAATGAGGCATCACAACTGTTTGTGCAGACGTGCAGTAAAGTAGATCAAGGAACTATAGGGTGAAAAAGAGCCCCCCATAACTTTTTTTTTTCTTTTTTCTTTTTCTTCTCTTTTTTTTTTTTTTTTTTTTTTTTTCTGGGTGTTATACCATTCATTCTCAAAGATGCACCATCCTTGCAACTTTCTCATTAGAGGCCTGATGGCAAAGAAAGACTTAGAATACTTTGAAATTTAGATAGAAGTGGTAGGCCTTCAAATGTGGTAGAATATGTTATGCAGGAAAGTCACCTCCTGTGTCTTTACACAAAGACAATCATAAATCTGTGGTTTGACTAATTTCAATGGCATCCAATAGGCAATGATTCGTCCTAAACCCATAAAATGAGTTTGGGCAGTCCTGGCAGATTGTCCTAGTTCAAACTGTATCAGAGACCAAACTAATGTTAAAGAGTATGAATGCTCGGGACCTTGTTCTCAATTCTGGACTTGCATATTTTCCTATTACAAAGACAGACCAAGTTGCTACCACCAGGAGGAGAGAAGGAAGAAGCTTTTTTTGTAGGGGAATGTGTTCTCCTCTTTAATTCTAATGATTCCTGGCTATATCTATGTACAGTAGTTAGTTTTCAGACTGATGAGAAGGAGTCTCCTTTGTGTAGATGGGAAATGCTTATTATGCTAATAGTGTTCTGCATTGTTAGCAGAGATTATTAGACAGAGATGTTAGAAATACCTCTAGTGGAATTAAGTAGGTGACAAGGTAAAACACAGAGATAAATGACAACAGTGATTAGGAAACGGATTGTGCTGAATACAACAGTGTAAAGATAGAAGGGAAAGGAACTACTCCGACAAGAAATGTTTAATCAGTGATTTATCTATGAAAAAGGTACATAAAAGATAGTTTACTTAGATAATACCAAACGCGGCTTGCGGACTACATGTGATGTTAAATCTGGAGAAAGCTGAAAGAAATGTCAAAATGGTCAGCAAGGAGGAAAAACAGAACACCTGAAAGCAAGGAAATCACAGACAGGTTTGTGTTTTATAATGAATGTATTCTGTCAAATAGCTGTATTATGTATGGCCAACTATATATTTTAACATGTAATTTAGTGAAATGTGCTATTTATCTTCTCTGAACTTGTAATAAATCAAGAAAATCCAGTATTACAGACAGGCATACAGTCTGCATAGTCACACCAGTCTCTCACATTGCATTGAAAACTGCTGCTCTTTGACATGTTGTTTCTATACCTACATCCATTGTTCCAGCTGGAAGATAGGATTTGTGACTGCAGTCTGAAAAATAGGCATTGGGCTTTGTTTCTGAGGCAACACATGTCAGCAGCCTAACTATGCTGTAAACTTTTACTAAATGCTTGATGGAAATCAAAGCTCATTTATAAAGTGCTATTGCAGCATTGCAGTTTGATATGACAGAACTCATCATGGTAAATAAATAATTCAAGGAATATAGCTTTTTCCCTTGCCTGTGAATCAGCAGTGAATCAGCCTTGCCAATATATTGATTATTCTTAATTATTCGATATGAGTAAAAGCTTTCCTTGTTATGTCAATTACCATCACATGGCATGTTCAAACATTGATCATTTTGACTGTTCACACTTGCAATATGTGACAGATCGCTAAACTTTCTGGAGTCGTTTCGACTCTCTCATCATATGCCTGAAACTTCCATCAGAGGCAGAAGAATGATGAACAGCAAATAGTTACAGTCGTTAACCGATAACAAATGTTCTTGTTTGCATTCAAACTTTGCTGCTTTTGTACCTGGCAGGCAATATGATTGCTTTTTTCTCCCTGAGACTGTCTATGTGTTAAGCAGGGAATTCTGATGGGACAAATGCTGCTTCTTTCAGATTAATTCTGTGTAGCATCTATGGTTTCCTAGTAGAAATAATTATAAATGCAAAGGCTTATTGACCAGATAATTTGCTCTGACTGGTCACAAAATGGGTTTCTGAAGTTTGTCTAAAACAGACATATGTAAAATTGATGCTTGCTGATTTCCAGAACCACCGAAGAACCTCATGCATTAGCTGGCTTTATTTCCTCTTTTTCTGAATATGTTGATGGAGGACCAGATTCTTGGGTCTATCTGGCCAAAATGGAGGACTATGTATCTCCCTAAACACATGGCTTAGGGGCTGGCATACCCTTGTTGCAGTACCTGAGTGCCTTACAATCTTTAAAGCTTCTGAGAAGCACAAGTACAGTTATATCCTTTCAGAGATGGGAAACTAGAGCAAAGACTCATGGTTTGTCTAATGTCACATAGGAAGTCTTCAGTTGAACAGAAAATAACAAAAATATTCCAGGTCATGGGCCTTCAACATCTAGGACATAAACACCCTTTCAGGAGATACTTGAGCTGCAAGGAAATGTCATATTCCTTGAGGAGATGCCCAGGATACAGAAAATGTGCTCATCTCTTTTAATGGTTCATATATGATGGGAAGAGGAGGAGGGAAAGGCTGTTTCATTTCTACTGAAAAGCAGTTTGTAACACATTGTGGAGGTATGCGATTTTACACAATGGTGCAGATGTACACTGGTGTAAGCAAGGAGGAATCACACGTGTCCTGTTATGAAAAATTCTGTATTCCTCTCTTTATGAAAGACCAGGCAAGGACAGTTTGCTGGATGTCCCAGCAGGAAATGATTGGCACTCTCTGAGGGGAAGCAGTAGGAGATATTTTTTTCAGAGTGGGAACATCCTGTTTTAAACAGTTTTTACAAGACTGATTAGTTAAGTTGGATTGCTTCTGCTAAAAGAAGAGAAAATTTAATATGAGGGCCTACACAGAGTCTTTCAGTATGTCTTTAGGTTTGAGCAACTATTTGCTGTGCCCCCCTGAAGAAAGATGAGTGCAATATGATCTTTCCTTTGGGTTGTCACAGCTATGAGAAGGAACAAAGTCACACTGTGGAGAATATTTTTGTAGCAAAAGTGTCTTCATGAATCCACAGTTTTGCAAAACAATCAATTATTGTCTTATTTTGCAAACATCTGAACAGCCTTGGAAGACAATGTTTTTTTTTAAGATGAGAATACACACAGACACAATGTCCCCTTTTTGCCAGTCAGCCCATTCCCACACCATCACAAAAGCATTGTCACCAGGCTAAGCCTCCAACTGTGACTCTGACCTCTGTCCTTCCTGGACAGTAAAACCATCAGTCAATACTTGAGACCCCTGCAAACAACAGGCTTTGATGAGAGTACCGTAAAGCCTCTAATGTTCCAAACCTCGGACCACTAAAAAAAAAAGCAATCTATGAATTAATCCTTGGACAATATGAGTCTCAAAATCAAGCACTCAATCTACTTCTTTTCTAAATAAGGTGACTAAGAGGTTAGCAAAGTGCTGATCCTGGTCACCACTTTTTCCTTGGGTCTCTCCCTGGCTCCAGATTTGCATACAGCGCAGATGGCAATTCTATTGGGGAAATTATAATTTAGCAAAGATTTTGGGATTCTTATCAGGGAAAACTAAAACTAAACATTTTGTGATAAGGTAATCTGAACTAAAACTGCAACATTTAATTCTGGGCTGTTTTTCTCTTTCTGATGTTCTATTGACCTGCCAAATTGCCTTCTCAAAGTTTTCAGGTATCTTGGAGTATCTGGAGATTCATGGTAGTAAACAGGATAAGAAGAATACTGGATACTGCAGTAGCTAGTCCAGGTACAATAAATTCTTAAATAGACCCAAAGTGAAACATGGTGTTTCAGTTCAATAAACTGAACTTAAATGCCTCGGTAAAGTAATATTGTTATACTGTATTTTTGATTTTTAAAGTTATGTCATTTCCATCCTATTAAAAAGCAAGTTTTGTAATTTTGTATCCATCATAGGAGAGTAAACGTTCTTCAAAACTAAAATTTCAATTTCTATTAATCAGTTGCAGACCTGGCAACAATTATGTGTACTTTCTGACTTTTCAGATTTGTTTATCGCCTTTAAAAATAAACAGCCTAGAAAACTCTACTTAATAGAATAAACAAGCACACATAAAAAACATCTGAAAATATTTACCTGAATTATTGTATTTTTTAATATGTCTTGACATTGGCTGTCAAAGAGTAAATGCATTGTGTTCACTTGGCTAGCCAAGTACTTACTTTCCCACTGGATAAATGGTAGATGACATTGGTACTCTAGAATGAGTGAAAAGCTAGTGCGAGAGCTGAGCTGTCCTGGGAGAAGGACCACAGGATCCCTTACTAAAAGTAAAAAACTAATTGTGTGTTCTTCTCCCTATATTCAATCAGTGTAAGCACTGGAGAGGTACTGTCACTTCCATATATTCTATTCTGATGGTGGCATCTTTTTTCATTGCCTCCAAAAAAAGCTTAACTATGCTCCTAATTCAGCTGTCTCAGATAGAAGCCTTCATATAGCTGAAAAATTCCAGATTTCCATCTGCGTAGAGCTGCCCTAGAAACACTGATCCTATCTAGTAAAACTCTTCAGATACTTTTCTATATTTTTCACTCTCTTTTGGGGTGATCAGGGATCTTATAAAGTCTTTGGGTGGAGAGCAGGAGGAAACAAAATCATAGAATCATAGAATAGTTAGGGTTGGAATGGCCATGAGATAAGGCATTTGTGTTCAAATTCCTATTCTGAACAAGCACATTGTAACTAAGCTAAAAATACATTGATTTGAGAAATAGTGAAAGGTAAGTAATGAGTTAGTGAACGTGTAGCTTTCATGCTTCATTCTATTGCAGGTCCTTAAAACTTCAAAGCTGTATCAAAGTTTCTGCACTGTGTTAAAATCTTGTGAGCAGTTTTTTTCTTTCTGAGGGTTTACCTCTCCTCTATGATGATCAGAGACTTGGTGGGTACCAGCAAAGCTGTTCCTGTCTAAGAACAAGCTGGTGAACTCAGAAACTTTCACAGAGCTGAATTTAGGCTATAGAGCTGTAGAAGTGATCATTTTCAGCCTGAGAAACTATATTTTTATCTTTGTATTTTCATGAAATTTAATGAATTTTTTGTATTTGCTGAAATATCATTAAAAATTTTGAGATGCATGCGATATCATCAGTCTTTTTCTTTCTTAAAGCACTTTTGAATCCATGTGAAAATCAAGAACAATATGTCTATATTGCTTCTCCTTCATGCAAGAAAGAAAGCAGCATGACAAAGATTGAAAGGTCTAGTTCTAAAACTTGGCAAATACTCAAGTGTAAAACCAGGAAAGCTTTAAATAAATTAATACTTCTCTTTGCAGTAGTATAGAACTTTAACTACTGCGTCTGTAAATGTAAGAAAAAAACAGACATATTTTCATAGAATTTTATATTAAAACTCTGAAGAAATTAATGGTCTAGATTAACTTGCAACATAACTTTGGACATAAGACTTCCCTGAATTAATTCATGCTTGAACTAGCATAGAGCTTGTAGAAAAGAATCCAATCTCAATTAACATCTTTACTGATGCTTAAATAACAGGATTGTGACTAAGTTTTACTAAAAAATGAAGACAAATTAAGTAATGGTAAGCTATGCTGTATGTGCTGACACAAATGCACCAACCTCCATCCAACTCTTCAAATACTACTGTAGACCTAATAAAATATTAAAAAGTATATTTGGAATACATATTTTCTGTGTTTTCATCCCCTAGTTTTATTTATGAGTTTTTTAATAATATTCTAAAGAAATCAGAACAATTCCTTCTGCCCAGATGTTAATTGTTGTCCGCCAAAACAATCATGCCCAGATCCAGGAGATTTTCACAGCAGATCATTTTGTAGGGTGTATGGTATGACTTCACTGAAAGCAACTGTTGTGGTTTAAGCCCAGTTGGCAAATCAGCCACGCAGTTGTTAGCTCACTCCCCCACTTCCTCCCCCACCTCCTGGAGGGATGGGGAGGAGAATCTGAAGAATGTAACTCCCACAGGTTGAGATGAGAGCAGTCCAGTAACCAAGGTATAACACAAACTGCTGCTACCACCAATAATAATAATGATAAGGGAAATAACAAGGCAAGAGAATACAATCGCTCACCACATGCTGGCCAGTGTCCAGCCTGGCCGAGCAGTGATCTAACCCTTTCAGGCAACTGCCCCCAGTTCATATAGTGGGCATGATGTGCTGTGGTAGGGAATCCCTCTTTAGTTAGTTTGGGTCACGTGTCCTATCTCTGCTTCCTCCTGGCTTACCTTTCTCCCTGGCAGAGCATGAGACTTAGAAGGTCCTTGGTCAGAGTAAACATTGCTAAGCAGCAACTAGAAACATCTGTGTTATCAGCACTGTTCCCAGGCTGAGAGTCAAAAACACAGCAGTGCACTAGCTACTAAGAAGGAGAAAAATGACTGCTACTGCTGAACCTAGGACAGTAACTTACAGATGCAGAACTTTTCACCAACTAAAATTACAAATAAAAATGAAAGGCTGTGCATGTATCTGAAGATTCTGATTGCTCTCAGCAAATTAAGTTCCCAGTGTTAGAAAAGATTTATTACTGTATTCAGTGTGTATATTCAAAGTCAGTCTGGTATGCATGTTTAAAGTAATAAGGTAGACATTGGAAAGTTAGCAGTTTAATAGCAGGTTGCCTAAGCAGGGTCCTTTCAGTTATCTGAACATAATTGACAGCTATTATTCTTCACTTAGGAGCAATGGCCCACCCCAGGAGCAATGAACAGACAAATCATATAGTATCATGTTCCTTCTTGATTGAACAACTTCAGGGGCCCATGGCTAACTGCATTGCCTCTTGTTCAGCTGTGAAAGTGTCTTTTTATTTGTTTGAGGAAGTGCACAATTGAATATGGAGTTGAAAGAGAGGCCATTTCTCTTTTCTTTTTTCTTTTCCTTTCCCTTCAGCCTCAGAAAGGTCAGGAGCCTGCTTCATCTGTCATGTTTAATCAGCTGATGAAAACTCTACTGATGCACGAGCTTGTGGCTCCTCTATTTAAAGCATAAATCTTAATGGAAGAATCATTCTGTAATGTGTTACTTCCTGAAATGTGGAGCTGCTCTTTTAGGAGTGTGCTGGAGGCTTCTGGTAGCATTGGATGCATGGGATTTCTGGAGATTTATTGGGTGATATATGTAACAGTTTCCCAATTGCATGCGATAAGGCATGTGATCTCAGATGATAGCAAAAGGCTGTAGCAAAGGGACTAGACATCACAACTGGAATGTGAAACAACTCATCATGACTACAGTTAACAGGATGCTAATGACTGAGTAGCAAAGATGGTAGTACATTTCAATTGCCAAAATGCAATTTCTCATTCTCCTCTAACCCATCATATTTCTGGTTCAAAGTTTTTTGTGGAACAGTGATAAATACTGTGTATCTAATAAAGGTTGGCAAGAGATGCTCAAGAGAGGAAGAAAGAGAATTATGCAGTGCTGGCACAAGTGGCTCTTTGTCCTGGCTGGTCATGAAGAGCGATAGGTACTGCCCCCCTCTTTTCAGTGAAACATCACTTTTTAAAAAAAAAAAAATTGAAATCTTTGCAGTAAGAGATGCTTTCACTAAACAGTATTTATCTACCTACCTGCCATGTCCTACTTATTAGTCTTCAGATATGACATATTTTTTACATACATGCATTCCAGGAAAGCCCAAGAATTTCTCTCAGGAAGAAGGCCCTACAAGAATCCCTGTGATATCCTTGTGTACAGAACCTTCTTTACTATCAAAAGGGGATGAGTTGTAACATAGAAATATGATGTTGAAGATAGTCATTGATACTGCTTTTTGCCACAGCATGGAGGAAAAGGAAATAATACCCAGCCTCACACAAAATGAAAGTAGTCTACAGTACTTCTCCTTTTCAATGAGCCTAATCTCTCAGAAACACATGACTAAAGAAAAAAAAGAAAATGGTACTTAGCGACTTTGTGTGGGCTCAGAAATGAAGAAGCCTTGATGTGGCCTGTATCAGGCATTCTGAAAAGAAAATGTCTGCTGCTTTAAGAAAAAATTGTCAAAACTAGCTGGATTTCAAGGGAGTTTTGTCCCATAGGCTGATGTGCAATTAAATTGTTCATCATTGCATTCACATATGTACTAAATTTATGAAGTCAAACACTGAGAAAGGGAGGGCTGCAACAAAGAGCTTTTGCAACCGCCTCACTCTACCTGAGTTTGATCTCATAATATTCATAGATATTTCTCAACCTGTTAACAGTTTACAAGAAAACACAAGTGAATACACAGACAAGAGTCATTATTTACACGAAGCATTCGTCAGCTCTCTTCTGATATACACAGGTCCTTCTGCTTGCTTGCCTTATGTGGATACTGCCAATGATTTCATGGCAGTTTGAGCTTGGATATACTACCTTGGCCATAACATACATTGTGCACCTTAGGAGAAGCTGGAGAATGTTTAAATATGCAGCCACCTCAGATGAGCACAAGTGTGTGTGGAGGCTATGTCACCCTGTAACAAAGCTTCTCCAAACATAGAATCTGCAACCTCATTAAGAGTCACCCTCTAACAAAGCTTCTCCAAGCATAGTCTGCAACCTCATGAAGAGTCATGATGACAATTCTGTTTCTGATGCTAAGCTAGAAGCTTAGTTTGCAACCCCGTGTAAAGCTGCAACTGGAAAATATTTCGGAACTGGTACTCTAGCGAAAAGATGCAACTTTTCAAGTTACAGCAATAGCTCAAGGTTGAGTGCATGCGTCTTCATGTGTGATTCATGTTACTCGTTCTCCACCTACTGGTGGGATTTTTAAGGCCTAAAAACCCTTATGCCCCTCCTATGAGTGACATGGAGGTTACTATTAGTTGACCCCATAAAAATGTGCAATCAGCTAATTGGAAAATTCTAATTAAGCCTGTGCTTATGGTACAGTCATCCACATATGAAAGGCACTCAGTTTGCCTGTATGACTCGCCTGCTTGCCACCGGAGAAGAGCAATGGGATTGGACAAGCTTTTATTTCCCAACCACTGGAGCATGGTGGCCTGGATGACTCTGTTGATGGCAGGCTTGCTGAGTGCCAATTCTTCTGCTGCAGCCACCCATGGTTCCTTAGTTCCAGCTGCCTATTCATCTATGTTCCCTGTTCTCAGTAGTCACCATTTCAGAAACAAAATGAATGGGAGTGAACACAGCTACCATTAGGAAAAACTATGACAATTAAATATAATTAATAAACACTCCTATTACAGGGCATATGCATGCTGTGTGTCTAAAATGAACTGAGTCTGAAAATTAGTACACCTCATTACCCAAATGAATTGGAATTACACAGCACAACTTCCACTATTAATACAGCTTAAAGAAATCCCCCTTTTTTTTTCCTCATGTATATCTGTTTCTAGAAAACTGTGCTTTTCAGTCAAAGTATATTAGAATGAACATTGCTAATCACATCAGTCCAGATGGTTGGCTCTCTACTTGCCAAATGGAAGTATTGTAACGTATTTAAAGTGCAATTTACGTAAGCTCCATGTTAATAAAGATCCATGAGCTTCTGGACTTTTTCTCTACTCTTTCATATATCACAGGTTCAGTCCACAGAGGCAGAACATAGTGCTTGTGAATGCCATTGATGCTGATCACTCAAGCCAGGACTGATCAGTACCTTGCCCTCAACCTTTTGTCCCTGTCTTCTCTTAGCAGTGTGGGATCCTATAATTAATCATTATCTTTTTTGAAGTTAAAAGTATAATTAGGAGCATATATGGCAAACCCACACAAATCTGTGTTAAAGGCTGGAGTGAAACCTAGCTCAAAATAATATATCTAGCTATTGCATACATCCAGCCTGCATTCTCTGACCAGCTGAAATGTGTTAGAATTGTTTTGTGTTTATGGGATCTTCATCTAAACCTTACACAATTTAATTTTCTCTGGAAATTTACTAACTTTGAGGCTACTGTGCACCCTGTCCTTCGATCCAATTAGGATTTTCTGTGTGGCAGGTCACACTATGCTGGTGATCACAACATATTTTTCTGATGGGTGGAATGCTATGCTTATAAATTCCTGTTGGTATCTCTATAACTCATACAAGAAAAGTTTTTGTTGCTGAGAACATGTTTCCAGCAGGTTTGGCCAGTCATACACCTTTCTGTTATCCAACTATTATGTGGAAAGAAATCATACAACCACAAATCTTCTAATATTAAATCATTGGCTTGGCTGTACATCCCCCACTTTCCCTGGATCTTCTAGAGAAACTTATGGAAGGCAGACACTACTTTTTTTCTAGTCACTATAGAAACCCACCAGATGAATACTTGTACCTTGGTACCTGTACAAATCAGACAGGCACCAGCTGAACATGGGAAACAGGCAAAATTGTTTCCAAGACGATATAGGACTTTAAAGGTAGAATCTCATTGCTCATTCTTCAAAGCTCTGCTAACTAGATTAGCAGTAAAATCTTACCCAAATCTGGAAAAGAGGCCACCTGTGTCTTAATATTTTCTGATTTGGTAGGTTGTTGGCCCATGTGGGCTTGTTCTCTTAAGAGCACCAGAACCTATTTAATTATTCATTTCATGTTTAGTACTAGGATATTTAATCTAACAATTAATGTTACAAAATGTATTGAAGCCTATTGAAAGTAGTCCCACAAGTATGGTGCAGTGGTGGAGGGTGCACATCTAAGTCTCTGCTGTGTAAATAAACATGATAAGACGCTGAGGGCTTAACACCTTTTGTTGCTGAATTCAGTCTTTGACACTGCTGAGGAAAGGCTGGACCTAATACACCTGATAAGATTAAAGATCAGATACATCAGGATGAGTTTGGTCCACACAGGGATTTCTTCTACCAAATAGATGACTACCAAGAGACAACTTTCTGGAGAAACATCATGTCACAGAGTTATCTGAATCTGCTGTTCTTTTGTGCTTCTTTGTCATTACAGGCAAAACCACCATACTGGATCCTTAAAATCTCAGGCATCTTTTTGATGTCCTATTCATCTACCTTTCACTAAAATGACATCAGCTTCCCATGGATTATGGGAATTAAACCTTGTGCTTTGTATGACTAAAAAAGTATGGTCCCCTATTCTCCATGCACAGACTGTTGTAAGTCCCTGCCCCCCCAAAAGATAGTGTAGCCCATTCATTTCCCATGTCCTGGCACTGGGAAAGGAACCAAAAGCAGCTGTGAGTGGAGGAGGAGAATATCCACTTCAAAAGTGCAGTTTTATTTGGAGAAGTAAATTTGTCTATTTAAAAGATTAGGTCATCAGACAATCTTTAAAACATGATACAGTGTTTGTGGGGAGGGTTGGACTGTAGCCTTGGTTGGGGCTTCCTCTGGATGGACCCAACTTTGCACAAACATAATTTTCAATGTCCAAATGGCACAATCTAATCTGTAATAAGCAGCTAAAATGGCTCTGATGCCAGAATAGGAAAACTGGAAAATAAACAGGTAAATTAGAGAAAAAAAAAAAAACTCAGAAAGAAACATACTGGTCAGACAGACTGCTCTAGTACAAATGGTAATTGATACTTCGGATACATTGTCGTAGTTTGAGGCCCCTCAAACAGTTCAGTGCACACCCCCCCCCCCTTTCTTCCCCAGTCCCGGGGAAATGGGAAGGAGAATCAAAAGAATGCAA